>CM052088.1:6242321-6303278 GCA_028453745.1 Agapostemon virescens
CTGTCTCTCTTTCTCTGTCTCGCTGTCTCTTCTGTCTCCGTTCGTTCTATGCCTGGACTCCCTGGGATCTCTCTGTTACTGGCCGGTGCATGTGCAGCCCGCGACTGGAATGGTGCCTCGGAATTTCCGCGTGCGTGCTGCTGGGTATGTCGCACGCGAGAGAGAGGGGCGGGATTAAGTTCCTCGATTATTCGGCCGCGGGATCGACTCGACTGACCGGCGATCCTCGTGCTGATCATGGTCAGGTTGTTCAGCCGGTCGAGGATACCGATCCTCTAGAGGAT
Organism: Agapostemon virescens; assembly: GCA_028453745.1. NCBI lineage: Eukaryota > Metazoa > Arthropoda > Insecta > Hymenoptera > Halictidae > Agapostemon > Agapostemon virescens. Next base: position 6,242,606 of record CM052088.1, read on the forward strand.
CATCGCTCCGTCGGACGTACGATCGTTTGCGATTCCCTTTTTCGCTGCACGCTTGTCGACTTTTGTAGACAGGTCATCGCAGATTTCGAGGATATTTCTGCTCGCAGATTCATTACCAGCTGGCGTCACGCACATTTCGTTGCCCTGGACTCGTATGATTTTTCAGAGATTTTGGCAAACTAGTTCTTTGGGCATTTGGACATTTAACCACTTGGCCTACGATTTATTTTGTGATAATGGGGACTAGATTTTTAGTATCCTCCGCGAAACGACAAGGAGACAAGCCAACAGTCAATGGTTGACACTAGAACTTCCAAACCAGTCATTTTGACATGAACATTTAAGACATGAAGGAACAATGATGTTCTCCTATTAAGTAAATTGTTACTTGTCTACAGATTACGAATGAACCTACCGTTGTGCAATCGTGTAGTCTCTGAGCGATTTTTAGAAACCATAAATGGAAGGATTGAACCTCAATTTGTTCGTTCAAGAATACTGTCTTTGCTAGACAAAATTGAGACTATGTTATCAACATTTAAGACATGAAGAAGCAATGCTGTTCTCCTGCTTGTTAAATTTTTAACCAAATTGTTGCTTGTCTAGAGATTACGAAAGAACCTAACGTTGCGCAATCGTGTAGTCTCTGAGCGATTTTTAGAAACCATAAATGGAAAAATTTAAATTCAATTGGTTCGTTCAAGAATACTTTCTTTGCTAGACAAAATTGAGACTATGTTATCAACATTTAAGATATGAAGGAGCAATGCTGTTCTCCTGCTAGTTAAATTATTAATGCAACTGTTACATATCTATAAATTACGAAGGAACCTAACATTGTGCAATCGTGTAATCTCTCAGCGATTTGTATAAATCATAAACTGGAAAGATTGTGCCTCTATTGGTTCCCCTAAGAATACTATCTTGGCTAGACAAATTGAGACTATGTTATCAACATTTAAGACATGAAGAAACAATGATGTTCTCCTCCTGGTTAAATTGTTAATTAAACTGTTACATGTCGAGAAATGACGAAGGAACCAACATTGTGCAATCGTGTCGTCCCAGAGCAATTATTCCAAATCCTAACTGGAAAGATCGAGCACCTGCTGTTCCGATGAAGAATAGCAAATTTTCCGAAGAGAATCGAGTCTGTCGTAAGCAATTCTAAAGACAAGAATAAACAAATAATTTCGACACGTACCAAATATTGCAACAGAAATACACGTACAATATTTCGAAAGGCGAACGATTAACACGACCTTAATATTTTCATCAAAGCTCGTTCGCCGAGTTCGAAAGCGAGTAAAGCGCGAGATGCATCTGTAAGACCGCAATCATCGTAATTCTCTGGTAGAGTGTAGGGTTAACGTAGAGTGCACAGTTGGAAGATTGTCAAAAGTTAGGGTCGAAATGGCTCGAAGGAGAATTCCGGCGGTCAGGGAGCACTTTCCATGGCTTCGCACCGGCACGAGTTCCACCGGCAATAAGACATTCGTAGATTTAGGAGCTGGTTCTCGCATGTTTCTCAGTGCTTAGACATAGTAATATTCAAAAGAGTGGGCGTGCCCACCGGTGGCCCTGGTTTGCCAGGCTTTTCGTACCATTCGGACGTGTTGATTATAAACTAATGGGCCTTGAAATATAGAGATATTATACGCGACGCGGGCTAGTTATTACTTCATAATTTCAGGAAAATTATTAAGGAAGGAAGTGGCTGTCTGCTCGCATAAGAAAGCTTAGCTATGTTATCTCTGGAAGATTTAGGAGGATCGCGCGCCACGAATAAGCCGCTTTATGCATAAGAGCTTCGAACACACACTACACGTCTCTGGATGACCCAGACGTTAAATTCCCCGCGAATGAATGTTTCATAATGAATTTACATAAGTACCGCGGCCTGGGCTGTGTTTCGCCGACCATATATTGATTTTGCGTGGGCCACCGGCGCGTATTACTTCCGATAATCTTACGTTGTCGAATTCAATTTGGCGATGCCGACGTTCCCGTAATTTCGTATTAATGAGCCGGAGTCGCGTGTCCGCTCGGCAAACCGTGGATTCGCAAACTTTTCCAACGGACCGAACTTACCGTCAAATTGCCCGGCAAGATAATTTTCGTGAACGGTCGATCGCTAAAAGTTTCGGAAAGCGTGTGGAAGGAACCGTTCGACGCCCGCGTCCGAATGTATGGCGTGCGCCGTGGAAAGTTCGGTATACCACTTTAATAGACCATCGCCGAAGATGGCTCAATTTCGTCGAGTATAATTCCGACTGGAAGCAAGTGCCGTGATTTTCCCTGCAATATTAGGATCGCGTCGAGGCCTCTGTTTGCGAAGTTGGAGGTCTCATTCGTGATTTAAATATGGGGTTGTTCGGAAAGTAATTTCGTTTTTTTTTTTTTTTTGTGAAAATGAAAGACAATGTTCGTATAATGAACAAATATTTTATTAAATTATATATTGGCCATTCTGGTCGAATACCTTTTACCATCTTTCTGGTAGTAGCTTGACTCCACGCTCATAAAAGTTTTGGTCTTTGCTGGCAAAAAACTGATCGAGGTGGTTTTTGACCTCCTAATTTGAAGTGAAGGTTTTACCGTCTAAAAAATTTTGCAGTGACCGGAACAAATAATAATCCGAAGGTGCCAGATCTGGAGAATATGGTGGATGTGGTATTGTATCCCATTCAAGCTGTAAAAGCCTTTGGTGAGTGACCGAACTTGTATGAGGTCCCGCATTATCTTGGTGGAACACTACACCTTTTCTGTTGATTAATTCTGGCCTTTTCTGTTGAAGTGCATCATTCAGTTTGTCCTGCTGATGACAGTAGACTTCCGAATTAATTGTCGTGTTATCCGGTAAAAGCTCAAAAAAAAAGATTCCTTTAAAATCCCACCAAACAGACAGCATCACCTTTTCTTGATGGATTTTTCAGTTATTTTCGTCTTCAGGAAGTTATTGGGGAATCCAAATACAACTTGCTACTCAGAAATTAGAAAACCATTGTTTAGAATGTGTATTCGTAACGAAATTGAATGGACAAGTTTGTGAAACATTTGAGGTTACATGAATGCGCCGAGGGGTCTGTGCATTGCTGTCTCATTCTACTTACAGGGAACTACCAGACAGTTCTTATTGGAATCGAGCGAAACAAAAGTGCATATTTGTTTTATTTAACTCGTTATTCATTTCTTATTCGACAATTATTGAAATTACAAGCCTGTTTCCACGAAAACTTTTTCGTTAAAACATATATTAACATAAATGTTATACAAACTTTGAATAACTGCAACTTTGTCGTTATTACAAAGCAGTGTATATTAGTATAGTTTAGTGCTTCGTCGTTTTAACGTTGAAATGTTATCCTGTAGGAAATATTGTGGAGTTGTCATTATTATTTTGCAGAATCTTGAGCCTGTGAACAGAATGGCGAACTGTAAAGTCTTCTATTAAATTTGCCAAGAACACACGATGTAATGCAACCGTTTAATTATTTAGGGAATAGTTTCATCCAGTTTCCAGGACAAATACGGTATCTAAAATCGAATTACTTATAGACGTTTATTGTTAGTCGAACACCGTAAGAGCCCATTTCATCAGAGAAATATAGCCGGTAGCCGAGCAGGGTGTAGCAACCATGAAAGTTCTGAATTATCGTTGTCGGAAAGTTCGAAGAATCTGCGCGCAATTTTGAAAGCCCCGAAAACCTTCTTCCTAGCCGAAACTATGTCCGAATATTCTCATAATTTATGCGTGTGCACTATGATCGAAACTGTGCGCGGGAGTTACGAAGTCATTCGAGATTAAGTCAATCTTCGCTTCGCCTTTGCGATGAAACTGCAAAGAAATTATTCCTCAACCTTTTAAATCTTCATTCAAATAGTTTCTCGAACGGACAGCACTATTTGCAATCCTCCGATTGCGGTGCCGGAGTCTATTTTGACCCGTAGCATCAGCATCGTTATTTATTTGCGCAGATTCTAACGATCATATCGAATGAACAGTTATTAAACGAGAATAAACGAAAAGGTTAATACGTGTCTGCGAGAGGTATCGCTAAAAATACATTTAAAAAAATTTATGAATAAAACAATGGATACTTTTACACTTTGTCAATCATGAAATAGTAAAAATGGACCATTCTCCAGAGATTAATGCCTTCGTAAAACTGGAAACAGTAAAGTGACTTACACTTTTGAATATTGAAAAATCTCTGTCAAGCTTAAACCGAATTCGAGTCTTCGAGGAACTTTCCTAATGTCTCGGAAGAATTGAGCCGTTTATTTTGAAAGTGGCATAAGTCCATTTATGCTCGAATCGAGATATTGAAGGATTTGCGTTGGATTAAATTTATAAATATGGGTAACAGATAACATAATAGAATAATGTTTTTGGATTTCTAAAAGTGTCAAATTTATCATCCCAATTAGCATAATTAACATTATTCAAGAAATAATATGTTTTTGATGGCTATGAATGGACTTACGCCATTTTAAAAATCAATGAAACGACGTTTTCAATTCTTAAGGAAGCACAAGTCCATAGGAAAAGTAAATTTCCCTTGAAATTAATATAAATGTATACCCTTTTATGTTATAAAATCAGAAAAATATTCAACTTTCCTCGATTCACTAATCTATTTAATTCTTTGAGGCACGGTGATATCAAAAGCCTTCCCCATTTCTAATGCGCGAATATGGACTGTTTGGATATTCGTTGATTCACTTCGAAATTTTGCAAAAATACTATGTCGCAAGCCATTGAGAAAATAGTAAAAAAGAAACCTCGATAAGGGCCATTACAAATGCGAGCGATCGTTGCCCATCGAACTCGAAGTTCCCTGTACAGTCTTGCGAAATGGCGTGCAACTAGGATCAATAAAAACGCGTAACTAATAAATTTTCATGTAACGATAATTACACAGTCGGCGTGGAGATTCGTTCGAAAAAAAATTTCCCGAGTTCAACAGCACGCGGATCGAAATCAATTTGCTTTCATTACAATTCGATGACTGCATCGCGCAGCGAAAATACAAAAAAAAAAGGAAAAAAAAAAGGAAGAAATGCGCACAAAAATTCGCGCAGTCCACTAACAAGTATCCGTTTTAAAAACGATCGGAGGGGGGAATCCGACTTGGGAGCGTGCTTGGTTTTGTTTCGCAACGGCTGAAAAAGGCGCACGGCCGCATTCTTCCTTAATACAGATCGCATTACGGTTTAATGATCGCATGAATCGAGCCGATCCGCGTTTGCTTCTCCGATCTTCGGCTCGCGCGAGCGTACAATTAAAACCGGATAGGATGCAATCAAACCGCAGGGACGAGTTATTTTCATAAAAAATGTCTCGTTTCAGCAGGTGTAGCTCGATAACGAGCGGCCGGAAAACGTCGTAATTTAATTAATAATTCAATTTCATCGAGACACTAATTAAAAACATTGATACACGGTTGAATCGCCATTACGTCGCCGGGTTCACCGCGGAAAAACCCGTGGGCCGCAGAAAAGCGCGCGCGCGGGCGGCGTCCTCCCTTTTTTCTAAATTGAAATAATACGTTCTTTGTATAAACAGCGACCGCGACGGTCGTGCGACGAGACACGAGAGTAATTAGTCGCTTGACGATGCTCGGCCCGCCGCCGACGGTGAAAACCTTCGCCGCCGTTTTTCCGACGTAAATGCTATCGACGACGAGCGGCCGGCCAATTCGGCCGGCACGAAAATTATTTTCCGCGATCGAGGCACGCCGTAATACGAATTAAAACGATTATATGGATAGGACCAGACAATGCGGCTACGCGATCTCGCGTACGTTACAAACGAATTCCAATCTTCGGGTTTTTCTTTTTATTCGAATCAAAGGATTAGGGAAGTGAATATGAAAGGGTGAACTCGCGAGGGGAGAATCTCTTTCTCGTCGTAGAGAATATCGATCGGTTTGGAAATGTTTTTGATGATTGGTTGAGCGTCGGTAAGTAATTCACAATTATAAATTCGCTAGAAACACAGTTTTTAACTACGGCAGACGTATAATTTCTTTCGCTGCGCTAGCTGTGTCTGCGTTCCGGTAAGCGCGAAATTAAACATTCAGATTGGCAATCGGTATTATAGTCTGCGGAACGTACCTGTTATTTAATATCGCATCTTGAACTTTTGTTTCGACGTAGAATGGTGGCGATAATCACAGATTAAGTTCGATGTCAATCGATTGTCCTGCGAACGCTTTACGTGCGTGGAAACGTAAGTACAGTAATTAGAGTTTGCTTAGGAACATTCGTCGATGGTGGAAAATAAAACTCGTAAGTTTATCGAATTTCGTAAATATAAATGTAATAAGTAGATTATGGATAAAAAATGTCCATGTCAAATTTTGGAAAGCAGAATTTGGATAGAAGTATATCTTCCCTTGAGATAATTCTAACCCTTGTCAATTTAATGGCGCCTCCGAGGCGACACGAAAAATTGTCAGACTATAACCCCAAACAACTTTTACATCACTGTATTTACATTTAAGAAATCGTCAAAAATGTTAAACATACGAGTAATAGTAATCAATTTGATAATATAGGAGAAGAAGTGGACTACGTACAATGTGAATTAATATTAACACAAGTTGCAATAAAATCGCTTTAATGCAACCACCTTGGATTCGAAAAGTGCAATAAAAATGTGTAGCTATCGACGGGCAATACTTGGTATAAAATATTTTGTATAATTTTCATGCACTAAACGTGTATTTTCTATAGAAAAATTCTGGTTTCATATTTACATACAAGGTATAACATAATTTGTTGGCCTTCATTAATTAATATTTACCCCACATATCAGAGATTTTTTAATGTGAATTAATATCATCACAAGTTACAATAAAGTCGCTTTAATCCAACCACCTAGAGTTCGAAACGTTGTGCAGTAAAAATGTACAGCTACCGATGCTGAATACGTCGAATCAACTATTTTCTATTATTTTTATACACTAAACGTGTATTTTCTATACAAAAATTTCCGTTTGATATTTACATAGCTGTTACAGGGAGGATAAATTTGTATCGCAGTTTAAAGCGTTAATCGCGTTAACGAGTGACAATAAGAAACGCGACGAGGCGGGTCGGAGATCGGTCTATTAAGCCGCCGGAGCACGCGTTCCCGGTAAGCGTCGCGCGAATCGCCTCGCATAATCAAAGCGTCGAAATTATTACGCGACACTGGAAATGCCAGAAGTGTCCAGACACGTCCGAGAAGCCAGGATGGTCCGAATTCAATGGCAGTGCCGTGGACAACAACACTCGGGCGTCTCCTTAGCTCCGGGGCTAGCGAGAAACCGAAGGAACTCGAGGAAGCCGGTTAGGTCTGGACGCCGTGGAACTCCATTATTACTCGCCAATTAGCCATGATTAAAATATTTCGGCATCTCGCGTGCATTCGGAATATTAATAGACATATGGGTCCCCCGAGAACGACGATTATATGGAAATGATCGGCTCCCGAAGCACGGATAAACGATGCGAGAGACCGAAGACGACGATTCCGATTACTTTCTTCGTTGATTAAATAATACTCGCGCCGCGATAATGACTTATTTATTACGCCAATCATGCGCCGCGTATTACCTATGGTAAACACGGGCATCGGGCTCTGGTCACCGTAAATTCCCGCGAAAATTACCCAGACCGTTCCGATGTTAATTGCATATTTATACGGGCGGTTAGCTAGCGAGCCGAGTCTGTTTTATGGCGACGAGTGAAACAAGCCCGATCACAAAAGTATTGACACACTGTGTCTCTGTTATGATGTAGGGAAAACGTGTCGAACACTAAAATCGTGCTCCGTGAATTATTGTTTATCGTGTGCAACATTTGATACAGTATCCAGCCTGTCGTTTCCATGGCAGAGCTATTTTTCGCAGCAATCTATTCGCTTATATTCTCACTTTGTATCCTCGTTTTTTTAAAGAATACCTTTGCTGAAAATCGTAAGTTGGTTTTAAATTACATTCGTTCCTCTCGAGAATTCTACTGTCAACTAACGGGGTTCTTATTTGACAATCGACTGAAAAATTAAAGCAACAACGATTTAGTTTTCTGGGCTTTGCTAGTGAAATCTATGTGCTGAAGTATTAAAACTCCTTGACACTCTAAATTTGTGGCTTCTTTTTTTGGAGGATACTTTTTAAAAAGCATAAATTGTTTTTAAATTGCACTGAGTTTTGTCATAAATTTTACTGTCAAATATCAGGATTTCTATTGCACAATTGAATTAGACAGTTGAACAAAATGTTAAAGCAATAACAATACAGTTTTGTGGACCTTGCTAGTGAAATCTATGTACTGAAGGGTTAAAATTTCTTTACACTCTAAATTTGTATTTCGATTTTTTAAAGAATACCTTCAGTATCAATCATAACTTATTTTTAAATTGCATTGAATTTTGTCATAAATTTTACTGTCACATAACAGGGTTTCCACTGCACAATTAAGTTAAACAGCCGAACAAAATTTTAATGCAATAACAATACAGTTTTGTGGATTTTGCAGGTGAAATCCATCTACCAAAGGGTTAAGATAAGTTAAAATTGTAGAGATAATGTGACACGTATGTGTAATGAATCTTACCTTTAAACATGTCTTTGATAAAATCTATCAAGGTACAATTTTCATTTTTTCAAATCGCCATTGTGACGATGCGTTTAATGCGTGTTAAATTATAACAAATGTTCGTTGGCGATCGTCGAAGTTATTGTATTGACATATCCGGCCTTGTTTTCACTTAGCTAGTTGATAATATCGAAGTAACGCCAATATTCCCATTACTTTTCTACCAAACCAATATATTGGATTCTATTAACGCTAGATTTACAGGCATTGATCGTACACCTATATTTACTGAAATAGGTACAAAGCTGTGTATTATGCAGGTTTAACACGTTGACGGCTCTGTCACTCGGCCGCAGAGAATGATACTATTTGCCAAGATTTAAAAAGCAACTTTTACCTTGATATATCGAGAGTGCCAAACTTTGTTACAAACCTGTGACATGGATAAAGATTTAAATAGTAATTAGTATCGATTCTATCTTGTTAAACGGGTCTCTGTACTATCTAATTTTTAAAGTTAGGAGCGATGGAAGACGAAAGAAATTCGGGTTACTCGTATTAAAAAATAAGCGTTGCAATGCTTGCAAATCCGAGAAAGGAATCTGGAAATTATTAACCCTTTGCACTCGAAGCTGTTTCAACTAGAAAACTAAAGTCTGTCTTTTGACCTAGGTTATTTTCATCCTACTTGAATTATTTCACCTTGTGTATAAATTTCTTAATCAAATTTCAAATTTTTTATTTTAAATTTAATTTTAAATTTATTTCAAATTGCTTAGACATAAATGTAACGATGCTAAAATTGTTTTAAATAATAGTATGGCTATTTTTTGTGCCTCAGTTACGCATACTTACTGTTAACACTTGCGTTCGACAATATTTTCAAAGATTTCTCTACGCTGCGGCTGTATAAAAATTCAGAGTTCAGTTAAGTATTTGAAAGTTGTATCGAGGCGAGTATAAGAATGAAGAAAAAGTATGGCGATGCGATGATGAACGTCGGTGATGTTCGATACGTTACAGAGATTCATCCTGGCTACTGGCGCCACTCGGTCGCGGTGTGAGATTGCGAAAGCATCGAAGCTGTGTCCTTTCATTTCACTCGTTCTGGATTTCTGTTCGCTGAATTATTTTGGAAATCTTACAACATTGAACGTGATTCATCTCTCTGTGTTGTTGCAATTATAACCATAATCTGGGCATTCCAATATTAAATACCAAAGTATTTTGCCTGAAACTTACAGATTTTTAGTTGAGAATGTTTTCAACTTAAAAATTGTACATTTCGTTACATTATGAATTTTCTTAAAAGGGATGTCAAGAGGAAAATAATTATTTCTGAAACGTGTGTTCACGAAAATGCACCTCTTGTAATTTTTTAAATACTCTAACGTGTTCGATTTGTTTCTCTACGTATTCTGAGATGCATTTCAACGGTATCATACAGTACCAATAAAATATAACTTGATTGAATACAAATTTCGAGTATTTCTTACAAGTCTTGCGTATTTCATTGGTGTAAACGATCGGAGCGGTTAATGATGAAATTTTTACTCCGTTTATTATAACTTAGTACATTTCAGCAGGAATAAATTCATATTCGGTGCTACTAGTGCTATGACAATTATTTCTAAGCAAGCGAATAGCATCAGTCAGTAGCGACTACTATGGCCGCCATGTTGGCTAGCTTTGAAGTATCGTTAAAGTGTAGAATAAAAATGAGGGAAGGGGTGTTGTAGAATCTTTCCTGTAATTGTTTCTACGACATGCAGAAGGGTGAAACTCTGCCTCGAGACGAAAATATACTTCTTTCGACTGCAACTTATAAACGAAACTTCGTTTTCTAATGCAGCATCTCGAAAAGAAGACCCATATCAATTTTTTAACCCAGAATGTATGACATTTCAAAAATGTTTCAATTCCCTGAATGCCATAAGTGAAACTAGTTTGAAACGCACCAAATTCGCTCGGTATTCAGCGTGTTAAATATAAGTATCTTGAGTAATATTAAAATTGTTTCAGATTGAGGTACGTCAATCATTAGGATGCCTTCAGATTCTCGATTCGGCCCGAAAGGGTGACCAACCGGACAACGGAGCTTATAAAATACAAACATCAGCAGTAACAAGAATAACAATTAATTTTCTAGCGGTGCGCACCGAAAAGAAGCCCCATAGCGATTTTCCAGCCGAGAACATGCTAGATCTCGTAGTCGTTTCAATAAACCAGAGGTAACGAGTAGTCAGAGGGCGAAAGTTCCGCGTAGAACTAGAAACAGTCGGTTTACGGCGCTCCGTCAACCCCGGCATAGGAAGACAGTATCACGGAATGGGATCGTGTGGAAAATATTTCATGCAAAAGTATCCCGTTACCACGGCCGAGGTCGTTTCAATGCTTGTAATGGAGGTCCAGTGGTCGAATTTAATTCGAATACGGTATAGAGGCTAGGGTGACGGTCTGGCCAGGAACAGAACCAGAAGAGGGTTGCTAAATATTCAGGCATTACGGCTCTGCATAAATTCATTTCATTATAGCGCCACCAAACATTGCTTTTGATGCTTTCCGCTCTTCCCCCCTGTGCGACTAAGCCGCCCCCGCGCAACCCCTCCCTGGTCCTCGGTAGTATCGCTCGCAGCCGCCCACGGCGATTTCTCTCTCCCTCTCTCTCTCTCGCTTTCTGTCTCTCTATCCGTGTGGCGCATTCCGCTTTCTCACCCCCTTTTCTTCTCACTCCATTCTTCCCGATCGCGCACCCTTTCTCACCGTAAGTACCGTCAGGTCCATTCGCCGTCCGTTCCGTTGAACGATTCCGGACGAACTGGCGCGGGAGATCGAAAATAATTTTGCCGATATCGCATTCATTTCCCCTACCTGAATTTTCCTGCGACTATCCTGCCCCCATCTTCCCCCCTATTCTACCCACCTTCAATCATCCCACCCGTCAGCCTATTACCTCTCGCCGGTGCTCGCTAAGATTATCTTCGCAGGCCCATTCGATGGTTCTATGAATTAATCTTTGCACCCAGGTGAGCGGCTGATGGCCTGTCACCGTCGCCGTGCCACCGCCGACCTATTCTACTGAACTCGCTGATCAAATTATGTTACAGCCGTCGCCTGGTAAATAGATTTTACATATATATGTGTGTGTTGGACAATGTTGTTTACAATGCTGATAAATGTGCGTTCATGTTTTGTTTAAATATTATCTCTTGGCATTCGAACGACGCCTCGAAGGCGCCACTGAAAGTTGAGTGAAAGAACGTACCGTGCCGCGTGGCTCGGTAATCTTCAAAATCGTCTTACGGTGATGATTTATTCGGATGCGAAGTTTCACTTTGGTCTGTACTGTTTTCCCTAATCTTTTTTTCTAATTTTAAGCTCTGCAAAATTCGTTGAAACAGTTTTAGTTGTTTGAAAATATATTTCTTGCAGCGTGCAAATATATACTTGTGTAAAATAAAATCTGATCCAAAAGCTGCAGCTTTCATTTCAGACGATCCGTCGAGTACCTTATGCCGCAAAATCACGAACAACGGTTACGACAAGTACAGTAAAATTGTCGAGCGAGAGATAACAAACGACGACGACCAAAACACATAGATAAATCAAATAGCAATTATAAAAATCCATTAATAATCGAAAATACGAAAACCCGAAGCGTAAACGTTCAGAAGCTAGAAAACCGCCTACCGATCGGCGATAAAATTCATTTAATTATCCGGAAAAATTAGCAATTACAGTTTATCAGTTCGGCATACGAAAATCTCGGTATCCATCTCCCGAAGCGTTCGCCGGATCCGGCGGCCGTACGATTCGATCAACTCATTGTCGGTTGTTTTCGCATTTACGATGATAATCGATCGGGAAAACGGGAGGACACCACGCGAAGCTTTCGGCGAGGGTTGTGGAAATTTGCAAAAAGAAAGGGAAGGAATCGCGTCACCGGCAATATAGCGAACGCGCGACGACCGCTTTGGTTATAGAGACTAAATTACGGTTCGCTCTCTCTTTCTCTCTCCCTCTCTCTCTCCCTCCGTCGAGCCGACTGGCTCTGTGTCTCTCTGTCTGTGCACATGTCCGTGCGTGTATGTGTGTTTTTTTTTCAACCCGTCGGCGTGCAAGCGCCATTATTCTGCTCGTAGAGACGTTCGATCTGGGCTCATCGAACTCACGATACGTCAGTGGCACGCAGAGAAAACGCGGCGAGCGAGCTGGGGCACACCGTATGGGACGTGGTTGTGCAAAGCGGCAGGCTGGCCTCTCTCATGCATATGGAGCGTTTCATTATATTAAACCCTTTCAATGTATAATTTACTTTTGCGTGAGTCATTTGAGGTCCCGGTGTTGCCCCCTCCCTCCCCTTTTTCCTCTACCCTCCAACCCCCTCCCGTGGCCATCCCTCTCTCCGTCCAACGAGTCCCGCGCCCACATAGGCGGACAGAGGGCGCGCGCTCGGAAACATCGGCGACGTTGAAGATAGCGTCGGACAGGAGCCGATAGAGCAAACGCGCTCGGTATACATTATCCTCGGCGTCGCGATTTTCACGGAAGTTTTGCCTTCCTTCACACCTTTATTGCGACAAGGCTTTTTTGCATACTAGTTAGCGCGGGCGGAAAAACGCAGACCCCGCACGCTGCAGACCAGCCGTGCCGCGGACGCTCTTTTCACATGGAAAATTATCGCGTCCGACAGGCTCATCTGATAGACTACCCTCGCAACCCCCATGACTGGGACCACTTTGACTATTTCTCTGGCTTCGAGATTCTAAAGGATTATACAGGGTGTTTTGGAAATGATGGAGGATCTTTAGAAGGGGCAGCCGAAGTCCTGCCAAGTAGGTTTTTCGTTTGAGGAAATTTCTATAACAGATTTGTTGAAGAATTGTTAGTGTAGAAGAAAGAGCAATTACAGGGTTATAGTAAACAGGTCTGGTACCATTTTGACTATTTCTCTGGCTTCGAGATTCTAAAGGATTATACAGGGTGTTTTGGAAATGCTGGAGAATTCTTAAAAGGAACAGCCGAGGTCGATCGAAGTAACTTTCTTGTTTGAGAAAATGTCTGCCTTGAGTTGAAGGAGTTATCGAGTAAAAGGACGGACCAATCAGAGCGTGGTAGTAAACAGGTCTGATACCAGTTTAACTGCTTCCCCGGTACCGAGTTTGTAAATTATTATACAGGGTGATTTGAAAATATTGAAGAATTTTGAAACAAATTTGAAAAGGGTTGTCACTTCTAGTAACTTCTTTCTTTAGAAAAATTTCTGCTTCAGGTTTATTGAGGAGTTATTAGTGGAAACGCTGACCAATCAGATCGCGGGTATAGCGAACAAGTCTGGGACCTCATGAAGTAAAGAAAATGATTAAGGATTTCTAAAAAGGACAGCTGAGATTGTTTTAAGTAACTTTTTCCTTTGGGAAAATTTCCGCCTCGAATTTGTTAGGTGTGGTAACGGGTCACTTTGAACGCCGCGTTGCCGTTGGTGGAACAGAAATTTATCCAAAGTAGCCACGCTTTGATTGGCCCAAGTTTTCCGTTAGTAACTTGCAACAACGTCAAAGTAGACATTTTTGACAAGGAAATGTTCGAAGGATCCCAAGAACCATTCCTTTCAAACTTCCAAAGTAAGTTATTTTTTGGGCTAATGCAATGCAGAATGAAAATATGCGCAACGGCGATTTGCAGAATAATATGCCGGTCCAAGCATTACACAAAATCGTACAATATTGTATCGAGTTTTACAATGTGTAAATAAATAGTTTGCCCGTGGGATTGTTACAAATGCTGAGCTAATTTGTTTGATAATGAAAGACAAATATGACGCTACCAATTAACGTCCATATTATTTACTGATTCCATTTTGCTTTCAAGGAGGAAGATAAATATTCTATTACAGTTAACAAACAATTACATAATTCCAGATACGTTTATTTCAAATATATAATTATACATACATTTATTCTGCATTTTCTGTTCTCTTATTGTAATCCTTCACATTTACCACTACTTTAACTGTAGCACTGAGGAATTTCAATCGATTCAAAACAATTTTCAAGTAGAAAACATCGAGGTTAGGTGTAATAATACATAGCAAACATTTTTAACAATTTATTCGGCACAAACAACTCTAGTAATGTTAAAATTGTGTCAGATTATCTCAGTTTAAGCTCAAAAAGGGGTGTCCTCCCTTATCACTGCACAATCCAGCCTACTTCACACAAATCTCTTCAATACATTATATATTGTTCCAAATCGTCAAATAGTCTGAACTTAATCCGAAAAGATTCACCCCTTACAATTAGAAAATCGAGCTAATTAAATAAAAATAATTTCAGTAACACATAAATTGTTTTAGATTGCAATACAGCAACATTCAATGTCAACTTTCAACGTTTATGTGTAACATAAAAATGGCTTCAGATTACAACGCAACAATTTTTGTGGTTCCTCAAAGTCGCCATTCGAGGCCACAATGGGGTTTCCTCCCTTACCCTTAGACAACCGAGCCTATTAAACACAAATACCTTCGGTAACGCATAATTTATCTGAGATAGTAACACAGCAATTTTTAATACCTCCTCAGAGTCTGAATTTAATCCAGAAGGGGTAATTCTCCCCTATGATCAGACAATCGAGGGCTCGCGACGCTGGCATCCCTCGAACCTCGGTTGCCCGTAGTTCTCGAAACTATCAGCTCCAGGATAAATGATTCCCGTCGCATTATTTGATGCATTAGCGGTGGAGTCCGCGGCGGCCTGTTCCCGCGATTATGAGTCTAATTAACGACAGGCATTCGTTCATTATGCAAATGACCGTAACAACGCATGAGCGGCCGCGTAATTCTCAGCGCGCGGCCCACTTAAAATGTAATATAACAAAGTGAAGTGCAATTAGCGGGGACGCAAAGGTACTGTTAATTAGCGCGACGACTTCTGGCTCCTTTATTATTTAACCGCGTATCCAGTTACCCCGACGCGGCCACAAAGGAACAAATAGGCGGACTTTGTCTACTTTATCCGCGATGGCCGGCTGGCGCAAACGTCCGCTACCCCCTCCCCCCCTTCCGCCCCCTCCTATTTCGAAAGACAAACAATATATCCTCCTATTTCTATCGTAACTACATTTTAAAACTGGGAATTCCCGTGGAGCTGTTTTCGCGGTGACCGCCTCCTCCGGCTCCCATGGATTTCCCATCGAATGGAAATTTCCTGCTGGAAAGATCAAACGAGCTGGTCCCGGGATCCGTCGTAACCTAATATCGCGTTTATCGAACTTTAACTGCGAGAAAAAAAAGGGGTCGCTTAAAAAGGGAAACAAGAAGTTTTCGCGAACCCTTTTCACGGTTTTTCCGTTTTTTTCTTTCTTTTTCTTTTTTGTTTTCGACGAACACTATGCGCGAAGAGCTGCGTATCCGCCGGTGAACGGTTTCGTTAATTTACAAAAGAACATTTGCCAGATTTCCAGGATACGGTACCCAGCGATGGGCGATGCACGAAATTATTGAAATATGCATGAGACGAACGGTAAAAACCGCGGGATTAAATTCGCGCAGGAGTCAAAGCGAGACACCCAGTGGCAACCCGTGTATCCCCGGATTCACTTTCCGCCATTATTCTGTGAAGGGGACTCGTTTAAGCAGCTCAGGGGTGATCAAACGCCGGTTGTTGTTGCTTAAATTGAGTGGGAGAGGGTTACGAGGACTTAGGAAACATCGTTTCCTGATTTGCGCGCGTTATTAAGTTCAATTCTTCGACAGATGCTGCCGCAGCCCTGCGAAATTTCACGGTTCCGTCGTCCCTGTTTAGAAGTTGCCTCGCGTTTCGCCTGGGTTATCAACGCCAGCTCTATGGAACACTATCGGTTACTATTTTACATTGCTTTTTAAGAATTAACGAAGACTTGTATATTCAAATTTTAGTCGAATAATCTTTCAAAGATTTTTACAATCTCAGTATTCGCGAATTAAAAATATTAGGAAGCGCCATTTTGACGCGGCTAGTAAACTTAGTGGTTGCAATAAATCACCAATAATTACAATTACCAAACAGTTACAACTATTTTACAATTGTTCAAGTTATAAAATTGTTTTTATAGAAATCGAATCGATGAACTTCTTTATTCAACCATATATTGTGATAAAAATCGTAATGAATTTTTAAACATAATGTAAGCTAGCCGAGCATCATCCTCGGCAGGTTTTATATTAATGGTGTTTAAGATGAATATCAGAACGAACGAGCAACTTGAAAAACTATTTTTATCACACAAGACAAAGTCGCAACTAAATCTGCTACAACTGCCTCAAACGAATTATTTCAGAATAGATATTCAGCAATTATTAAAGTTATAAAATTGTCTTGGTAACGATCGATTTGATAGATTTATTTATGCAACCATATATTGTGATAAGAATCGAACATAGTCTTAATAAATCAAATCCTGCCACTTTTATAAGACAATATTTGCTAGTTAATTTTAATGCTCGATAGGTTCAGTATCAAGCTTGAAATCTTTTGTAGATTTCCTTTTTTGTATAATAACATTATTCTATTTTTCATTTCGTTCTTCTATAATAACAAATAGCGCCCAGACTGTAGTTTATTGCTTCCTTTAATCATTTATGGACATTATCTTAGGTTCTTATCAATTTTTGTATTGTTTTAAAGTTTGCGAAAGAATTAGCAGTAATGCAATCTTATTTATTTAAATTCTTTTCTATTATTATTACTACCGCATGTTGCCAAATGATTGACAATTGTCCATAGGTTAATAATTGGTAAAAATCTTAAGAATACAGAGAGAAATATGTATTTCAATGTTAGAAACTTCTAACTCCAATGTTAGAGACTTCGTATAATTTTATAGTGATTAGAGTTTTGTCGAGTGGTTCAGTCGTTAACGATCAATATAATTGCATCTAATTTTGCAAGCCAATATGGCAGAAAGTTGTATGGATGACACTCGAAGCGTTTCGAATTTGCTTCCGTCGGACAGAAACAGGGCCAGTAGAATGGGTCAACCATCGCCAGACAGATTTCGACGTGTAGAATGTTGCAAACACGTCGTGTTTTATCAATATTTTATAAGTTTCGCAGAATGTATAAACATTAAATTGCAATTTGACGAATGAGATTGAGCCAGAAATAAATATTCATTTGTAGCTTTCAAGTTTATGTAACTTTAGAACTTTCCGAGCTTGAAATTAATCAATTTTTGATCAGTTTAACTTACTTTTATTGTTTTTATTGAGTTTAAACATTTCTATCGTTATTGGCGCTTTATTGTTGTGTAATAATTTTTCAATGCCTTTTTTCGAAGATATTCATAATCTAGCTTAATGTGAATTCTATCTCAATACAAAGTATGCATCGTAGAAATGTAAGAAATAATAAACAATATTGAAAATTTGCAAAATATAATATGAAAATGCAATACAATTTGTTAATAATGTTCTAAACATTATTTATTAGAGCAGATACGCTAGTTTCATTTATATTGACATAACCATTTCGTTATTGTTTATTTTTACTTTGTTAAACTTGCACACAAACTTTGTAATATAATATTAGACATTTACCAATATCTGAAACATAAATCCATCAATTAACGAATCTGTAACTGTGACATAAACGTTAAAATTGCAGCTGCTACCGAATTTAAACAACATATATTGCACATACTAAAAAACATCGACAATGATCAAAAGAAGGAGAAATAAACACATCTAAAAAAGTTCAAAGCATATTTTCGTTCTGTGTTAGCCACTCATTCTCTTTGTATCTTCATTATCCTATTTACGAAACTAACTTTAATTAACACGTACTTTGTCCATCACAGTTCACCCTCACAAAACTGTAACAAATTCTACTTCTCAACTATTTCTCGTCTAATCCAAGAAACTTTAAAATTTATTTACAATTTGTTGTGTATCTACATTATCCTTTTTACAAATAGTTTGATTAATAAGTATTTTATCTATCATAGGTCGTCGTCACAAAACTGTAACAAATTCTATTTCTCAACTATCTTTCGCCTAATCCAAGCACTATTTACGATCTCAATTTCAATTACCACTAAAACTACCAGACCAGTCAAAATAATTGGTTTGTAACATTTCCTTTCACAATTCAAGAAATTATAAAATTGAAGCAGACATTGTAATAAAAATGGGACAAGATCAGAATAGATGCAGTCTTTTCATTATTACAGGACAATGTACATCAGTGGCGTTTCTTACTGGATAGTTCTAGTATTAACATATATTTTATCCATCACAGTTCGCTGTCACGATACTGTAACAAATTTTTTTCCCTCAACTATCTTTTGCCCGTTTCAAGAAACTCCAAAACCTATTTCGAAGCCAAGAAAAAAATGCAGGAAATTCACAATGCATCGCGTGACTTGAATGACAGTTTATTTCCATGGAGGAAACATGTCTACCGATTAAGGAACAAAAACGCACTCATTTTTTCTCGCTCCGGAAGAACTGCGCGTAACGTTCACCGCGCGACGGACGGGGCCTCCGCTTTGACGGATGAAAGTTACATTAATTCTCAGAATGCTCCGTGGACGTTAAAAAATATGCAAACTGCCCTTTTTACCCGTCAGTGTACGGGATCCGTATTTCGGTTCCTGTCTGAGCAGCGTGTTGGGGTCCGCTGGGTGAATCGGACATTCACAGTAACACAATTAGACCAACAATCGATAGGAGTTGCTAGTGATGAATATGAACCTGTCCTGGAACTTGCAGAGAAAGAGCAAACCGAGATCCATAGAAACCAATACCATACAAAATTCAACGATCTCGTCCTTTCAATGATCCCCATCTGCAAAAAACAGTTGCAACTTTTCTAAACAGAATTATTAAAATAAGATCTGCACAGGAATGTATTTCACTTGTTTCGAATTTTTCAAGGCGAGCGACAACTTCGAATCATTGTCAGAATAATAATTATATTGTTTTTCAAATCTGCAGTGTCGTTATAATAAAATTATTTACCTTTGCAGCTGGAAAATTAAATCAATTTTTAGTGAATCGGAACATTTTAAGTACGGAGAGTTGTAGAGTTAAAATAGTAAGTAGATAAGGAATGCCTGAGTCAGACTACAACCGATACAAGTTTATATGAATGTGAATATTACAGAATAACAAGAATTATGGAATAATCTACTGTGAAATTATAATTCTGAACATTTTAAGATTCTAATTTTTGAAAATAAATTACAGAAATATTTAATTAAATAAATAACGAAGTGTCAAACATTATATGCATTTTAAGACAACTGCTTTTTAGGATTTATGCTCTGGATATTTAACCACTAAAATAACAAAATATCGAACGTTCTAGACATTGTAATATATTGTATATCGCTGGTAATAAAACTTAAAAAATGAAAAATTTCATACATGAAAAATCGTGAATATCAAATGATTCCATTTTTATCATGAGACGATCAAGAAACTTGTTCTTTGCTTTGTCATCGATAGTTAGCAATAATATTCGCACATTCTTCAAAAGACAATAACTTGTATATTTGACTACAACACTTGGATTTTAAAAAAAAATTAGGGCAATTAATTAATTTTATGAAGTGAAATACATTTCGAATAAGTTGCAATCGAAATGCAATTGCAATTGCAAACGCATTTTAAATTTTCAATAAAGGTCCACATAAAAATGATGTAAAAAGAATATCCGGCATTTTCCCTGCAATTTCCAACCAAATGCAATTTTCTCAAAATTTCAAATTTCAGAAAAATCCAAGTCTTAGAAGCGACTATTTCAAATTTCTCCATGGAATCTATTCGAAGTTTCTGTCATTTTTCTATAATATCTATCCAAAGAAATAAATGTGTTGACTTATTCATTCATTTGTCTTTGCAATCTCATAAAACGTAGACAAAAAATATTATTAATTATTATTGCAATGCAATAAGATTTATTAAAAGTAAAAGTAAATTAAAAGAGAATATTTAACAAAATATAAAAGTGAATCACATACGTCGGAGAAACTACTTTCTTTAGTGGACAAAATTCAATTACAGGTAATTCATTAATGCATTCGTCTTTGCAATCTCGCAAAACAAAAACAAAAAATATTATAAATCTATTCTGTACTAAAATGCCCCAAGAATAAATTAAAGGAGAATGTTTAACAAAATATAAAAATGAATCACATACACCAGAGGATCAGCTATCTTCAATGATCTAAATTCAACTGCCAAAGAAAAGCAGATCTTGCAGCGTATAATTCTGCACTGTATTACGTATTTCCATAATATTCTTTATAATCAATCTTCACATTAAATAAATCATACAATAACTTCTACTTCGACGAACAAGCTCCTCTTCCGGCGTCATCGCGTCCGTTCAGTGTCCTCGCAAAAAATCGGAAGTTTCATATGCAGGTGCGCCGTTCGAGGGTTAAACAAAGTATCACTTGTGGCTCGGTTCTTTTTTCTCGCTCGTTCCACGCACGATAAATACTACAGTCTGCGGCGGTCTTTCTGGAAGCGAAAGAATAGAAATTAATTAATGCGACATAAGCTTAATCCGGGAGGGGGGAACGGGTTTTCTCTCTCTTTCTCTCTCTGTTCGAGCGAACGAGGAACGTTTGAACTTTTCGCTAGGAGCCAGTCTGACCACCTACGCCGCCTTCCCCTTGTCCAGTATAGGATTTCATCCCTCATCCTACGCGCGAGAGCTCCACGAGCTCCATCCCCTATCTCATTTGGCCTCATTGTGCCTTAGCATCCATTGTTTTTTAAATTACGAACCCCACTTCTGTCAAGCAGAACTCGATCTCATTTTTTGTTGGTACTGTCACTCGACTGAAACGGTTCGGCCCGCGATATCCATTCCCTCTATTAAGTCGCCCTTGCCCGGATTAGCCGAAACGTACGAGCATGATGATAATCAAGCGAGCCTCCGCGCACGGAAACCAGGGTGAAACGGACCGCCGAACTACCAAGAGGCCTTTAATGGGTAATTTGCGTTATGTCGGATTCATGTACGCGAACGGGCGTGTGCGAATTTGCGAAACGCGCGAGATATCCGTGCTCGCGCCGCGCCGCGCCGTGCCGAGCCGAGCCGAGCCGAGCCGCCGCCGCCACCGCTCGTTCTCCTGTTTGCAAAAACGGAGTTATTTCAGGGGGCCGTGGCAAGGTAAATATTTCATCGAATCGTCCGCTGGAAATGAACGTTAAATCGATGACTGTCAGCTGTTGCGTATTGTATTTTTAAATGTACCGGCTTGTAGTCATGAATGATTCGGTCATCGTCCCGTTCACAGTTTCGCGGTCATACCTTTGACGGGATCCTAAAGCTGAACGCCGCATGGCATTCCAATCGAAACCGGACCGGCTGTTTGAAGTTTCGAGGTGCCGGCGAATGGATCGGTTACGAATTTTAATTAAATTCGTGCATTTTAATGATCGTGCCTGTCGCCTTTCGTAATGACATTTTGTGGGATTTTGTTGGAGAGTTACGGACGCTGTAACGACTTTTCGCCACTTGAAATTTTGGTTTCGCATTTTCGGGGTTGTATCGGGACTTTGAGGTAATTCTACGAATTTGCGATATCGTTGTTTAACCCTTCATGATTTAGTAATGCGATGTCGAAATCGGATTTAGAAATTGGATCAGCGTCTTGTCTAACGATTTAGTTTGCCGTTGCAGTGATTAGAATCATTAATATTGTATATGTTAAGACGCAAACAGGTATTTAAAAGCGACCGATCGTTTCTGTTTTTAAAAAAATTTTACTTTGAATTAACTTTAACCACTTGTCTTGCAACATCGTATCAAATTCACGACGTAGATTCTGTACAGAGTGTAATAAATATTTATGTTAAAAATTCCCCTTAAATTTAAATCGTAGCCCATGAATTAAATTCATTTAATTCAATATTATATACAAGACATGAATTTATTCTAGAATCGGGATACTTCGAATTAACGCTAAACCTACCGATCATTAAAATTGGCTAGTATGTATAGTTTTATAAAAATAACAAGATTTCATTGATTTAGATTTTAGCAAGTTTTTCTAGAATATATGCAATGGTTACCTTGAACCATCTTGTATTCTCTGGATCTTAATTAAATATGGTGCAATGATTATGTTAATGTACAAATTTATTTCTAAGTTTGGACTAACAATTTATTCACCTATATTTTTGTGTGAGCGAAACAACAGTCAAAGCGTTAAAGAGGCTCAAACCCACAGTAAAATAAAGAATCAATTTACCGTTTGATTAAACAACTAAACGAAAACCTCAAAAGGATCATAAAACCAATATAATTAATCTAATGAAGTGACAATAGCAACCGTCAAACTCGCGGTACATAATAGTTCCTCTTCAACGTTCTTACGTCCTCCAGATCTCAATGAAATACAGCGCAGCGATTATGTTAACACAGAAATTTATTTTTAAGAATGGATAAACAATTTAGTCACCTGTATACGAGTGACGAAGAAGCCAAAGCGTTAAAGAGGCTCAAACCCACATTAAAATAAAGAATCAATTTACTGCTACTACATAATAGTTCCTCTTCAACATTCTTACATCCTCCAGAACCCAATAAAATATGGCGCAGCGATTATATTAACACAGAAATTTATTTTTAAGTATGAATAAACAATTTAGTCCCTTATATACGAGTGACAAAGAAGTCAAAACATTAAAGATGCTCAAACCCAAACAGTAAAATGAAGAATAAATTTCCCGCTTCATTCGAATAGATTAACGCCCTAATTGCCAAATCGACACCCCCAGAAAGCGCATAAAACCAACATAATTAATCTAATGAAGTGACAATAGCAACCGTCAACCGCATGGTACATAATAGTTCCTCGTCAACGTTCTTACAACCTCCAGATCTCAATGAAATACAGCGCAGCGATTATATTAACATATAAACATATTTCGTAATATAAACAAACAATTTAGTCACCCAGATATGGACGAAACGGCAGTTAAAGTGTTACGAGCAGTGGTAAACGATCGTTTCGCGTACCGGATCATCATCCTCGATACCAAAATCCCGAAATCCGTCGGGTTCCGAAAAGTCGCAGGTTCCCATCATCAATTCAAAACCACTCGATCCGCGGCGGTATCATTATTCCCGCAGTCATCAAACATACGCGCCGGTAATCCGCGGTCCAACCATCTCGATGCGGCGGTGTGTCGTCGTGCGGGGGTGTCGACCGGCGGAAGCGTCGGCGTGCCCTAAGCGGCGCAAACAGAGGATCAGCATGAATGATTTTCCAAACGGGTCGGTCGGTTGAATGATTCCCGGAGGTGGTGGTGTTGGTGGTAGCGGTGGTGGTGGTGGAGGTGGTGGTGGTGGTGGTGATCGGGCTGTTGCGTGGGTGGCCGGCCGGTGTGTCCCGCTACAAAGCCGCATTCTTTCGAGAAGCACGTACTCGACCTTCCCATCGATAGCTGTCATCGATAACGCGGAGCATGACACTTTCACGCGCGCGCGACCCATTTGCCGGCATAAATCATTGGAAACGAAAACATATCCCGGTGGCCACGCAAATTTGCCAACACCCGACCGCAGGCGAGAGGGAACACTGATCCAGGGAG
Organism: Agapostemon virescens; assembly: GCA_028453745.1. NCBI lineage: Eukaryota > Metazoa > Arthropoda > Insecta > Hymenoptera > Halictidae > Agapostemon > Agapostemon virescens. The sequence goes on from CM052088.1 coordinate 6,266,790, forward strand.
CATGAGGAACGAGAAAGAGAGACGGAGACGCAGCGAGAGAGAGAGAGAGAGAGAGAGAGAGAGAGAGAAAGAGAGAAAGAGTGAGAGCAAGCAGCATGCATCGAATGACAACCCGAGTGAGAGAAAAAGCCCTCTCTCGGTCGGAGAGAACGATCAGTGACGAGCGAGAGGAGGAGAGAAAAAGAGAGAGGGAGGGAGAGAGAGAGAGAGAGAGAGTGAGAGTGACCAGTGAGAGCGCGTAAACAAACGCGAAATCATGACACGGCCGCGAACTGCGGCCCTGTGTGTGGGTCCCATGTGCACATACGTTCACTGACACCGAGGCTCGTACGCTCGAGAGCGGAAGCGAGAGGCCGGGACAGAACGGGCAACGGAGCCGAAGAGTCAGCGAGCGGGCTGGAGCGGGCCGGAGCGAGTGGGAACGGGACAGAGAACGGCCTGGCGAGGTGTTCTAGCGTGGATGACTCGTCATTGCCGTGGGGCGCGCGTGCCACGCACACCACGTGCAACGTCTGGCCCGTGTGCACACGCACACGGTCCGCAACAACGATGCACCGGCCGATGCAGCGCGGTGCAGCGCGGTGCAGCGCGGTGCTGCGCTGATCTGCACATATCGTGGCCCCGGCACAGAGTCACTGACGGTACAACGTACACACACGTACACACGGACACAGTCGCGCGCGCACACAGGCTCGCGGACACCGACCAACACAGAGGCGATACCCTACACGGGCAGACCGTGCCCGGCGCTCTCTCCGGCAGTCATCGCCCACACCAGCACCACTCAATTACTCGCGGCACGCTGTGGAATCATTTACCCAATCATTTAGTTACATCAACGCAACGCAACGCGACTGCCCGACGCCGCACGGTCAGTTTCGCGGGCTTGCCCCGGCTGTTTCGATGCGCCCCGTGCACCATCGGCTCGATGACCAGGGGGCACAGGGGCAGGGGGACCTTTTGCCCCGTTGCTTTCCAGGACAGAGGAACACCGAAGCCGAAGAGGGACGGGGGGACAGGTCGCACAGGCTATTGTGTTTCGCCACGCGGGACCCGGTCCGTGAGTCTGTGTATCGTTACCCTGTTGATTTCGCGTTATATCGTTATGATGACGATATAATAGCCAAGCTGATGCGAGCCCGAGCTAGATACACTTTGACGCACCGACCCGACCGAGCCGATCCGCAGGAACCGAGTCGCGTTTATGCGTTTGTCAGACCACCGCTGATCTGGGAACTAAGGAAATCATTTCGCCCAAAAGCTGGTTTGGTTGATGATTGATAGTCGCCATGGGATGGGACTAAGTGGCTTCTTTGGTCATTCTATGTTTCGGTCGATGCATTCGTCAAATGCGGTTTGGTTGCGTTGTGATTGGTGGTTCTTACGTTGTTGATGGAGGATTAGACTATCTACTCTAGCCAGGCAGGAACAAGTCTGTTTTTTCGAGTAAGAGCTTTTGGTATAGTAGCATTGCAACTGGTGCTTCTTCTGCTGTTGATTGAGGATTAGGCTATCTGCTTTGACTAGGCTGCAACTAGTTTGTTTCTTTGATCAGGAACTTTGAGTTTGCTTGCGTTGTGATTGGTGTTCCTTACGTTGTTGATGGAGCATCAGGCTATCTGTTTTGGTCAGGTTGCAACTAGTTTATTCCTTTGATCAGGAACTTTGAGTTTGCTTGCATTGTGATTGATGCTTCTTCTGTTGGTGATTGAGGATCGGATTATTTGCTCTAGCCAGGCAGGAACAAGTTTGTTTCTTCGAGTAAGAGCTTTTGGTACAGTAGCATTGCGACTGGCGCTTCTTCTGCTGTTGATTGAGAATTAGGCTATCCGCTTTGGCTATGCTGGGACTAGTTTGCAATAAGTTGTATTTAAAGTTCGCGTACACCCTGTAGTGTAATCCTTCTGATTGGTAATTGCCGAAACATTTAATCAAGACATTTGAAAGAATGGTTCTGCTAATAAAGTTCTGGTAATATGTCGGAAATAACAAATTAAAAATTGTTTTCCAATAGGAATTCGCGGACAAGTCTAGCAACCTAGAATAAGGTTCACGGGAATAAACAAAATAATACTGTTTCGGTATGATGATCCTTTATTTTCCGTTCGCCGTCGAGTACTGAACGTAGCAAAACACGGTAACAGGTACACCGGTATAAAATCGTTCGCACGACTCGGCTATTAGACCGCGGGGAATAAAAAAGGAAGCGAAAGGATTCGGGGAAAAATCCACTCGGAAGGGATGAGCAAGATTTAACTAGATTAAATTCTACTTGTCGCAATCTTTCCAATTTTCGAGTGGCAGGCAGCGGGCTGGACTGTGAACGCGATTAAATATGAAAAGGGATTACACAGTTCCCGGCGAACCCGGCAACGCAAGAAGGCAAAGGAAAATCGTGACGCATTCCGAACTTTGGGTTGGTAGGAGTTATTGCATTGTCTTTGTTAAGTTTCGAGCCTTCTCTGGCTTTTCAGCAACCAATTTGTTCTCGATGATTACATTTTCTAGGATGAGGGGATTCATCGTGTTGACTTTAGTTGCATTAGGCTTCATCGTTTTAGTTGATCGTGGTTTGACAACGTTTGTCTAGGATGCAACTACTTTTTTTCAGTACTCAAGAGACTTGGGTTGAAAGAATTATTTTATTGTCCTTGGTTGTATTAGGATTGATGGTTCAACGGTTCCATCATTTTAGTTGAACGTGGCTTGAGAACGTTTAGATAAGATGCAACTGCTTTCTTCATTACTCAAGAGATTTGGGTTGAAAGAATTATTTTATTGTCCTTAGTTGCATTAGGATTGATAGTTCAACGGTTTCATCATTTTAGTTGAACGTGGTTTGACAACGTTTGGCTAGGATGCAACTACTTTCTTCATTACTCAAGAGATTTTGGTTGAAAGAATTATTTTATTGTCCTTAGTTGCATTAGGATTGATGGTTCAACGGTTCAATCATTTTACTTGAACGTGGTTTGACAACGTATGGCTAGGATGTAACTACTTTCTTCATTACTCAAGAGATTTTGGTTGAAAGAATTATTTTATTGTCTTTAGTTGCATTAGGATTGATGGTTCAACGGTTTAATCATTTTAGTTGAACGTGGTTTGACAACGTTGAGCTAGGATGTAACTACTTTCTTCATTACTCAAGAGATTTGGGTTGAACGAATTTATTATGTTCTTCGTTGCATTAGGAATGACGATTCAATGGTTTCATCATTTTAGTTGAACGTGGTTTGACAACCTTTGGCTAGAATGGAAATACTTTCTTCAATACTCAAGAGACTTGGATTGAAATAATTTATTGTATTATCCCTGATTGCATTAGGATTTATGGTTCAATTGTTTGAATATTTTAGTTGAATGTAGTTTGAACTAATTTGGCTAGGATGGAACAAGTTTGTTTCATTAATTTCAACATTTGGTTTGGAAGAATTCATTATTTCTTTGGTGGCATTAAGTTTGACGGTTCGACGGTTTGACTGTTTTAGTTGAACGTGGTTTAACTACAACACGATATTATGTTAACGATATTGTACGACATTAACGACATATACGACATTGTATAAATGCTATGACAACATTTTTAATCGTAATATTACAATCTTCTAAATAGTTAGACTATGACCATCCATGTTTGAACTTTTACAGGATAAGTTTCATCAAGTTTAGCAGTCCTCTAAAAACAATATTTGTCAAAGCAACTCGACACACAATTATGTACTTGCCATTTCCAATTTCCACCGATAATTCTTTCAATTCTTTTATGATCGAGGAACAACGCGTGTCGGACGATGCATTGCACTCATCCACCGCAATCCAACAGCAGTTCTGTTCAATCTTAACAAATACTGACACTGCGCAAAAGTGCAGTGTTAAAAAACAGAGAGCATCGGCAATTTTCTTCGGTGGAACAATATTTACGTTAAGTTGGCGGACGTTTTTTCGTTTTGTTTTTAGTTTTCAGGTAGTCCGGCAACGCAAGATGGCAAAGTAAAATCGTGACACGCTCGGAACACACCGAAGTGTAGCATCAGCGGTTGTTCCATCACGCGGGGCCAATCGTAGCAAACTTCCATTCCCCGGCAAGTCCGGATACATCCTCGAAAAGAGGAAAAAAAAATCCATCGGCGTGGGTGGGGCCGGGACGGGTGGTATATTGCAGATCAATACAATTGCACGTTAGTGCTAATAAATAATAGGCGGTGGGAGCAGAAAAAAGCGCGCAATGCAGCAACGAACGCAACACACAAATAATACGCAATACATCAACCACGCCGGTAGGTAGGTACGTACGTGCGTTCTCTTGCTCCCACCCAGTGCATTCTGTCTCCCTTCCGCATCCACCTACGCCAGTCCCCTTTTTTTCTGCCCCGCACCTATAACCGTGCAAGCACCACCCCCGGGGCACCGCCATTTCCGGACAAATAAACTCTAGTCGACGTAATTTTTACGCTGGCCGCCAAACGCGACGAAAACCGAGGACTGCCAGCGCCGCCCGATGAAACGCCGAGAAACTGCAACCCCCGCTTCCGATGTCTTTTCGAGCTTTTTCGCGAATCCCTGTCATCGATTAGGGAAATCCTTGCCACTTCGCGATCTTCGTTTACGACGAAATAAAATACTAAATATGGATGGGATATAATTTTTTTAGATCGCGGGATGGCGATCTGGAATGCAACGGGTGGTGCTTTTTAAATCGAAGGTTCTCGAGTGAGAAATGCTTTTATTGCAATATTAAAATCCTTAGATTTGTGAAGACTACCCCCTTTGCCTTGCAGCGAGCTAGTCTAATTTTTCTAGTTTACTATTTTGCAGATTTTATTTAAATTAACCATTGCCAAGTGCTCGATATTTTTGTAATAGTTATTTTGGAAATATTGAGGGAATAGATTCTCGATTTTGTTAATATTAACGATTGCTGAGAATATTGAGTATTGAGTAGTTAGCAATTGTTAATTTAAGTAAAATTGAGAATGTATTCACTGACAGGTGATTCTGTTGAAAATAGTTTTTCAGGAAAGGTAGGATCGTTCATCGCAAGGCCAGGGAGTGGTCTTTCTAAATTTTGGGGTTTTGGTTTTGCAATAGAAAGGCTGATTGCTTAATAATTCTGAGATCAGAGTAGATTCTGAAAACATTCAGACCCAAGGGATTCTTCTGAAAATAATTTTCTATTCAGGATAGGCTGATTTCCAGATAAGGGTGGTTTATAAAATTCTAGATATTTGTTTTAATTTGAGGGTCCTTCATGTAAAGTACAAAATATTTGTTACTTGGCAATTTTTATTTCAAATTCATTTCAGGATATGTGTAGAGTTAGTACGTGCCCCTAAAAATAATTTTCTACTCAGGACAGACTGATCTCCAGACTAGGGTGGCTTCTAAAATTCTAGATTTTTTTTCTAATTTAAGGATTTTTATTCTAAAGTGAAAATCTAAACTATGGTAATTTCTATTTTAAATTCACTTGTGGACATTTGCAGAGTTAGTACGTGCCCCTAAAAATAATTTTCTACTCAGAACAGGCTGATTTCCAGAAAAGGGTGATTTAAAAAATTTTAAGTTTTCTTCTAATTTAAGGATTCCTATTTAAAAATTTAAACTTTATTATTTGACAATTTATATTTGAAATTCGTTTCAGGATATTTGTAGATCTAGGACATTCTCCTAAAAATAATTTGTTGGACAGGGTAGGTTGACTTTAAATGGAAAAGTAGGGTAGTAGGAACTAGGTTCAGAAGACCCTTAAAAAATTGTTACAATATAGCTACGTTTATTGTTAACTGAAATATAAAGTACATACGAACTTAGGAGGCGTTTCAGCAAATCATTTTGTCCACGAGATAGGCTACCCCTTAACAAGCCAGAAGGGTAGCTAGATATATTAGCGAGACACCAGAAGGTCTTTACTAATCCAATTGATCTCTGTCCACCATAAAAACCCATTCCATTGGGCAATCTTTATTTCAAACATAGTGCAAAATGTATGTACAACTGATTCACCCTAACAATAATTTTCTACACATTTTAACCTAACTCATGGTAAATCAAAGGGTTGGTTAAATATATTACCAATGTACAAAGAGATCTTCTAATAAAATCTTAGAATAAACATACAACTACAATTTTCATTTCAAAGTGCAAAATTTTTACAGAATTAGCAAGATGCTCTGAATGTAAAATTTTGGTAATTCAAAATGGTGGTTCAGTTCACCATCAAGATGCAAGGACAAGGTGCAATAAGAACAATCTTAGTTGTCTATTTGAAACAAAATGGTAAGTCTTCACAAATTGACGAGAATTCTATGAAAATTACATTCTCTACGTTTGGACTTGAGAATAAATCCGAAGGGATGTTAGAATTCTGTTCAACCCTTTGACAAACGTTTCACCCACCCACGATAGAATTATCTGTACGTCTTCCAAATAAATTCTCACATCGATATATTCGCTGTACCATATTCGACGATGACTAAGAAAAGGTAAGAATATTAACAGCCCAATTTAACATTCTACATTTGATTTTCCCAAATAACATTTCATTCAACCAATTACACAATAAGTATCCGGAAGTATAATCTCAATTGAAGCAGTTAGTAAGTATAATTCCTGCAAGTCCTCCTATAATAAATAAGAAAACAAAACCTAATGATCGCTTTTATAAAATGTCTGCGGACATTAGCTCGGCAATAAAAATGTCAAGACACGAGAACTCTTTCGAACTCGAAACGCTTAGCAGTTTTCGAAAATTCCTCAATGTCGAACAGCATGGAATCTCTTTCGAAAACCGGAAAAATTCGGGGAAAATAATTTTCCCCATAGCCTGGGCTCCTAGCAATCCGGAAGGGCTGTTAGATTTACGATCTAGTCGGGGGGTGGGAGAGCGTGCGGGGTGTTAAGAAGAGCGTTGGAACCGGCCGATTCCGTGGCGACAAATTAAGAAATGGACACCGCGAGGGGGAAGACAATGCTCGGCTCGTCGCTATCCCCCATTAATTACGAGTGATTAATGTTATGCGGGGTAAGCGAGGAAGGGGACACGGCCGGCTGGCAACGAGGAACTCGGCGCGGGAGCGGCGGCATCGGCTGTCGAACATTAGTTAATTTTGAAAAATTGCGCTAAACACGGTTCCCGGTGAATTGGCTTCTGGGGGGCTTTGCCAGGCCAATCGGGAGGAGACATGCACACGTAGGTGGCGGTACTCTCTCCTTCCCAGCCCGGTTGTGCAAACGTGTGCGACCAGGGGCTGGTAAACCCCTTCGCGTCCCTAAAAAGCGTTTCCCCTCGTCGTCAAACTCTCGCCCCTCTCACCACCCCCCCTCACCTCTTCAGCCGGCAACGACCCCAACCCACCCACGCACACGTTAATGCCTGAAAAATGTACGGCAATTTTTTATTTTTTAATACGCTCCTTGTCGCTCCCGCGTCAACGGTCTCTGTTCGTTATACCGTTCGGCTCTCTCGCTCTCTTCCGGTAGGGAAGCTATGCGTGATGTAGCGCCTCGTTCGGGTTCAGGCTCGGGTTCGGGCTTTGGTTCGAGGCTCGGTCAGTCCGGTCGGTCGGTCTCTCTCGGGTTTTTTCGCTCTATCGATAATTTGTTTGGATAATTTCCAATGCTATTGATCTAGATGTACATCCTGCAGGATGTATACAATGCGCTATATAGGCGTCGCGCACAAAGCACGGATAGGTAGGAGGAATAAAAAAAATAAAGGGTGCACCAGGAGGAGGAAGAGGAGGAGGTGGTGGTGGTGGTGGAGGAGCACGGGGGTGGACCGACTGGACCAGGAGAGGATGAGGAAATGGCAGAGGAGGGTTCCGCCTGATCGTGAGTTACTGACGTTTTAGTATTTATCCATCTACGAGCTCGTTTTCCGCGTATCCGCTTAGGTGGTATGCGCTCGTACTGCTCTCTGTTCTTCTCTTGCTCTCTCTCTCTCTCTCTCTCTCTCTCTCTCTCTCTCTCTCTCTTCATCTCTGTCTCTCTCTTTCTCTCCTTCTCTCTCGCTCTACCTCTTTCTCTCTTTAGCAGTGGCTCGGCGAGCACGGATAACTCAACGCGGATGTTTTCGACCCGGGTCCGACGTAATATTTCGTTAGCCGTAGGGCCGTGGCTCTCGGATAGGGAGGCAACAACGGCGGCGGCGGCGGCAGCAGCAGCAGCAGCAGCAGCAGCAGCAGCAGCAACACTTTGATGAATCGCCCTCGTCGCCGATACCGCAGATCGACAGATACGATGGCGGTACTGTCGTTCCACGGATTTCCGGTGACAGCCGATGAGAAAAAAGAAAGTCGAAGCGATGCGACGCGACGCGCGGGCCGACAGGTGCGCCGATCGCGCGGCTTCAAGGACTTGATATGACCCTGTCACTATGCACCTCCCTAGCCTCCCCTCTTCCTACCGAGCACTTATGTTCTCGCGCAGTGAGAAAAGGCCAGTCGATGCTCCATTTCCTGGCATATGTTCCTCGGAAACAATGGGGTAATTAGAGGACTCGGTATTTCGGAGGATCTTCCAGGCTCGTGGCTAATGAGCATCTTCAGAGGTTCGTGACGACTTCAGTGGATTTGGAAATTGTTTCTGCTAGAGGAATTTTTGTTGGCATGATTTCTTTGCGGTTCGTTCAATGTATTTGTTAACATTATTTTTATCGATGGCTCGATTACTTGTTTAAATACTTTGTTGAATGCGATGCTTTTACTCTGCGAAGTATTGAGGTGATATATAAAAGTATAATTTAAAAGAAGTCCTTGAGGAGGTAGGCATGCAATCCGGAGCAGATTTGCAAAAAACAAAAGGGTGACCACTCAATTGTCACCTATGTGCAAAATGAAAATTGTCTGTATCCACTACAAGGTACAGGGGTTAAATAAAAATTGTTGGTCGCTAGGTAAAGTATAAAATAAATTCTTGAGGAGATAGGGATGCAATCAGGCGCAAATTTCCAAAAGACAAAAGAGTGACCACTCAATTGTCACCTATGTGCAAAATAAAAATTGCCTGCATCCATTGCAAGGTACAGGGGTCAAATAAAAATTGTTGGTCGCTAGGTAAAGTATAAAATAAATTCTTGAGGAGGTAGGGATGCAATCAGGAATAAATTTTCAAGAAACAAAATCGTAATCACTCAATTATAATCTGTGTATAAAACAAAAATTGCACTGCAAGGTGTAAGAGTCAAATAAAAATTGTTCGGTAGGTAAAAAATCCTTGAGGAAAGGTAAAGCAAAGAGATTTCCAAAAGACATTTTTTGCAGTACTCCGAAAGGGCAGAGGAGGATCAGTGAATGGCGAGGAAAAGGAAAATGTTTGTAATGATCAAGACAATGCGAAAATAATCCTGGAAAAAGTAGCGGAACGGGATCAGAAGGATAACGGGATGGGATGAGGTGAGACTTCTGCTCTTGGGGGTTGGTTTTCACCTCACTTAACCCCTCGTAGCGGTCGGCTTGGTGACCGAGGGCGTTTCAAGGGCCGAGTGGCGTGGATGCGCCGGCCTTCGTACCTCTACGAGTCAACTTTTAATTAGCTTTTCCGAATTACCGATGTAGCTGAGCTCGATTCACCGTTTCAAGCTTCTTTGCTGGACAAACAAAGGAAGAGCCTTGAAGGGGTGGTAGACTAGACCTTTCCACCTTTCTACTCGACGTCGTCTATCTTGGACAATGGCCAAGTTGCTGATTACCGGGGACCTTAATAAAGGCGTTTCAATTAACAAATAACCTGAATTTTCGGATCTTTCCCGTAGAAATAGGGGAGATGGTGTCAGCGTGAAGAGCCTTCTCGAGAATTTTCCACTAAATTCGACACGATCCCAGTTAACAATTTTTCCCGCTGCAAGTTATTATGGGACCTCTGGCAAAAATTTCATGTCCATGTTACAAGTTTTATTCCGGATGAAAATAAATCGAGTTGGGGATTTAGTTGGAAAGGAGACATGGTAAATTTAAATTAATTCTTTTTCGTCGCATAGCTAACTGCAGGAGACGATGACACACATTTTCACAATTCTAAAAGTGTATTTTTAAGTCATAAGTGGTTTGTATTAATATATGCGAAGAATCGTTTTAAGCTGATAAATTTTTTAAGACCAGCACTCGTCCAGATGTTCTAAACTCCAGGATTCTAAATTAAATTTTCATTCATTTCTATGCGACCACTGATGTTTGCAAACGTTTCGTACAATTAATCCGAATGTCGTATAAAAAGAAACTCCATTTTCATCCTCGCGATTCTTCGTTTCGATCATTTACCATTCCTCAGTCAAACAATACCACAAAAGGCAGCAAGATAATTGGAGCAAAAAAATTCCAGCAGGTTCCCAGCACGCAAGGCTCAAATCCTGTGGTCCTCCGATGAACACGGTTAACCACAAATACGTTAGTATACGTCAGAAAATATTACTTATTTTAGAATTGCTGATGTAGAATACCAATCTTCTTCTTTAACAACCTCGATTCCTCCAAATAATAAAAGACAGGGTCTGCTGCAACTAAAATCGACACAATTATCATTCACTCGTGAAGCAATCTTAATATCCATATTATTTGATATTGGCTAATCTTCTGAAGAAGTAAAATTTCAAATAAATAAAAGCACTGATGGATAAATGGCAATTTTTTATTAAGCAGAAAGATTAATAGATAAATGGCACTTTTCAATTAAACGTAAAAATTAAAAAAAGAATGACACTTTTCAGTCAACCAGAAAAATTAACACAATTAATAGAGGACAATACTAAAGTTCATACTGGAGTCTACAAGGCAATAAACTAATGTACAATTATCGATCAACGAGAAGAAATTGCATCGAATTCTAAACGCACAAGCAACAAACTCCGTATATCCCGAAAACAATATTAATACTTAAAAACAACCCGCGTCATACTAATTTCTCCATAAAAAAAATTCAATTCGCCAGTTCACCGAGCAAACGAAAGGCAGCGAAAACGATTAAATCTGTGCTTCTCAAGTACCACTTAAACCAAAATCCAATTTCGTCTCTGACGAAATTCCGAATTTCACCTATTCCCCTAAAGAAATCCACCCGGTAGACGTTCGTGAGCCGAAAATTCCACCTGAGACTGCATACGGTGAAACGTTAAAAAATTTCATCCCCTACGAATCGCGGGTGATGCTCCACCCCAGCAGTTCTTCGGGCCACGCGGTGGTCCGTTCGGCCCGTTTCCGCGGATTCTCTGATCCGCACACGCTAGTCCCGCTGATCTCCAAAAGGGGTTGTCGGGGCTCGGTCTAATGAACATTCGCTGGCGGAACAATCGGCGGCCGGTCCTCTAATCACCTTTTTTTCACATCGGTAAAATTCGAAGTAACCCAAATATCTCGCAGGCAGGCGGTTGCGGGGCTCTCATTCCCAATCTCGCGAAAGCCGTCGAATTCGTTTAACGAGAACGGCCGGCGAGAGCGGTGGAGGCCTGTCGTCGAAAAAATCGTCGCCACACCCACACCAGCACCCCACATCCACCCCCGGCTGACTCGCCCCACTCCTCATGGTTGTGCACCTCTTCGTTCTCGGGCTCTGGACGGTTGCGGAGGGGCACACGCTAGCCGTGCCATCAAGGTGCTCGATATTCCGCGCATTTCGGTATTTCCCAATTAATAGGAAAGCGCGCGCGCGCGCGAGCGCTCGCTTGCGCACATACACGCGCGTCGTTCCGCACGCACACCCTGTCCGCCAGGAAAAATACCGTTGGGAAAAAGAAACACGTACACAGGTACGTAAACACATTTTTTTTACATGCTCGCCCATATACGTACAATTTACAGTCGCCACGCACCCCCGTTCTCTTCCTCTTCCTCCCTAGCCCCTCTCTCTCTCTCTCGCTCTTGCGTCCACCCCGTTACACAGCCACGTCGGTGAACACTTTTTTATATACCTTGTCACGAGGTGTACAATATGCACACGCATACAGCCATCGCGCAAGCGTATTTCTGACAAAGCTTCTAACGGCGGAAAAATATGTGTATATATATATACATTTCTGAAGAGTAAGAGAGAGAAAGAGAAGGAAGGAGAGAGAGAGAGAGAGAGACAGGTTATAGCAAATCCTCCTAGGTGGAAGAAGAGGAGGAAGAACCGCGAAGGGGAGGGGGAGCGAGAGGGAAAGATTGGATAGAATCAGCAGTCTGCGAGTAACAATGGGGGGTTCAATTGAAAAAATAATTTAATGTGTCCTTTTAATTAAACAGAGAGGAGGGACAGGCGGCATGGAGGATCGGATCAACGGGGGTAGGAGGGGGTGGTTCTGCTCAGGTGGGGTGGATCGACGGGTCGGTGGAAGAGGACACCGCGAGAGAGAGCGTAGGAGGAGGAGGAGGAGGAGGAACGGAAAAGGGGGTGGTGGAGGCGGTTTGGGTCGGTGTGCGGAGGAGCAGCACCGCTACACACGGTAGGAGGAGGCGGAGAGGCGGAGGAGGAAGAGGTGGAGGCGCGGCTCGGATGGACGCGGAAATTTAAAACCTGATCAATTGATAGGACGGAATGAAAAAAGTAGGGTTGTGGGGTTGCGCGGGTGGCGAGCGGTGTGTGCCGGAGGAGTGGGTGCCACGGCGCATCGCCAGTGGTGAGGCGGGTGAAGCTGTAGGACGTGGTAGGTGGTTGAGGGTGCGCGGGTGCGCGGCCGGGTACACACCGGGTACGCGGTGGCCCACGGCGCGCGGAGCGGAGCGGAGCCGAGCGGAGCGGAGCAGAGCGGAGCAAAGCGGAGAGGAGTGGAGAGGAGAAGAGACGAGCGGAGAGGAGAGAGGAACGGAGAGAAGAGAGAGTGAGAGAGAGAGAGAGTGGAGAGGAGAGCGGAAGGGGAGAGAGAGCCGCGAGAGAGGCGGGTAGATGGGATTGCCGGGCATTATTCTGAAACGCGAATTTGTTCATTTGTTTCTTCCCTCTGTATGCGCCGCGGCGTGTGTGCATCCTTTTATCGACTGAAATCCAGGCTTCGAATTACCGTGCAAATGATTTTTTTTCGAGTGCGCACTCGCGCTCTCCTACCCTCCGCCTCTCCATCCGTCTCTCTTTCTCGCTCGCTCTCTGTCTCCTCCCGCCCTCTCCTCTCCTCGACCGAACGCGCCTACGACCACCGCCGCGATCCCTCGCCGCTCCTCCCCCCAGGATCCGCTGCAACCCCAGTCCAAGTTTCTCTCCTCTCGTGGCGTGCTCCGTTCCGCCTAAGCGAGCCTCTCTCTGTCCCACCGTTGTTCCTCTGGCCACTCTCGATGCTCTATCGCGCTGTTCGGCCCCCCGCAATACCCGCGCAACGGACTCAAAAGGAATTTAAAACCGGTGCAAGCCGGGGCCCGGTGCTCGGCGCCCGACGCCCGTCGCCCGCTACGAGATGACGCTCCGCGAACAAACAAAAAGAGATTCGGGGATATCCTCGTGATTCTCGTTCTGCTGCCCCCGGCGCTTGTGTTACCCGAGTCCCGATCCTACCCTCTCGCCCCACCCCCCTTCCTCCGTTTCAACCTCATCCTCCTCGTCGCACACCACCCCCGACCCCGAAATACCGTCGCCGCCAACGCCGCCACCCTCCCCCCCACGATTTTCGAGACCGACGCTACGTCCCTGCGCGGTCGCGCCAGTCACCCTGATGATGATGCTATTGGAATTTTTTTTCACGCGTCGCCGGTGCAACTTTTCGGTGAAACTGGCGCTGCAGTCGATCATCACTCGCTGATGCACTGCTGCTCTCGTTCGAGGGTCACGATGACTTCCTGGGGCATCGAATGCTGTCCTGGGACTCTTTCTGGGAATGGGGAAAGGATTTTCGAATGTTTCCTGACTCCTGCTGGCATTCGATCTTGTAATGATTATTTTACACAGTGTTTTCCTGTTAAAAATATTGACAGGAAAAGGATAATGCTACAGGAAAAAGTTCAAGATAAAGTTTTTGCATACGTCAAACTATATTTTGTCGAGTATCACAAGTTGCATCGCAAGAATGTTATGAAATTCAGGGAAATGTTAATTAGTACATGCGTGGGCTGATAAACCATATTTGATCATGCTCTACGATTTTCCATTTACTAGAAGCTTACGATAAATTACTGTATGTTCAAGTTTGGTAAAATCAGAGAATCCAAACTGTAGTCTGTATACTGTCTGATCATGTCTGGCTGTATCTACTTACTTCTAATTTCCACCTACTGGGGGTCCACGATAGATTAAATAAATTACAACTCCATAAAATCATGCAGTACACAGATTAGCCTGGATGTTTACCTGTCTGACTTTGCCTGGCTGTATCTACTTGCTGCAAACTTCGGGTTTGCCTTCCCTTTCCTTTCCCTCCGCATCTGAAGTAAAGAAAGCTGCTGCAGGAACTATAGAACCGATTTCTGTCTGCATCGATGTCGATGATGTATTACTTATTTATTCAACTATAAACTATAAATTATTTCCCTACTACACATTTAGAAACGGTAGAAAAATTGGCATACTCAGATCATCTTCTACTCACAGTGGGATATATCGCTTGCCGGTAAAACGAACAAAATCCTCGAAAAGTATAGACAGATGCCCAAACACCGTTGACATTCTGAAACCTCCCAGAAGTTGGATTCACCCTGACATCTTTCTCCGTAGCTCCCGGCATCGATATCGGTACCTCCTTGCCAACCGCAGACCACTTACGTCCGATTTGGAGTTAGACATCAGCCTGGTCGACGACCAATCATCCTCCCCAATAAAGAAGCAGTTCCCAGCTGCTTCCTCGTCCCGATCTCCGATCTTGCGATCTTCAATCCCGCGTGTCCATTCGCGAGCGTCCTGTCTCGTTAAACCGCGATTCCCATGTAAGGGCTTGCACCGAACGATTCGTCGACAACGATCGGGAACATTCTGATTCGTCGGGGAGGAACGCGGAAATCGGCGGTCACGAAGAAAACTCCTGGAGAGCCGGTCCTGTTCGGCGATGATGATTCGTTGCGTCGACCGCGGTCTCGTTAACGATCGCAAAGAGTGGAAAACGGTGCGCTTCGGGGCGAACCCCGGGAATGGACATTATTACGAGGCGAACCGAACCATAGATAAACTTTCTGGGCCAGGAGAGATCTAGCAATATGAAACTCCTCGATCTAATATGGCTTGAGGCGGCGACGAAGCGTGACGTCACATCCGTCCCGTCCGCCGGTCATCTTGAATATTGAGTCGACCGTCGACGGACCGGAAGTTATGAGATTCGGATTTCGTGCCCGATGCCCCGATCCGCGTTGACTTCGTTTCGGACCGATGAACGCTCGCTGCCAAACGGCCGACTTTCCCTCTCTCCCCTGCACCCCCCTGCGCCCCCCTGCCCCGCGCTCCTTTGGGTGCAGGACACCGACACGGACGCGGACACTCGGACACCGATGCAGAACAGCTTGGGCAAATGTTGCATTTCATCGAATCTCGCCGGGAACCGCGGGATGCAATTGAATTATGCGGCAAGATACACCGGCGCCGGTGTCGCAATAAACCGATCCGGGGAAGCTGACGCGGGGGACGCGGTTGCGGCCGGGAAATCGCTTAATATTTCAGGACTTTGACCGACGTCTCGGGTACAAGAATATTGTGGAGGCGGGTTCACGGCCAGGGACGCTGATTTGTCGTCTTCGACCCTCCGAGCACCGTGCCGTAGTCATTCTTGACCCGCCGGCTTCGCGCCAAGCGCGCTACGACGCACACCGTCGACCTCGTCGCTTTTGTATAAGCTCTGTGCGAAGTAATATTATTGCATTCGACATGGGCGACGTTGAGGAAAAATTATTGTTTCCGGAGGACTTGGGAGTGCAAGAATTAATGTCGAAGAACTATTGTTTATTCGTTCCTTGCATTATGACGATGACAGCCTTGTGTCGGAGATTTTTAACAACTCTAAATGCGATGACTTTCTTTTTCGACGATGTGCAACGTTGTTATTTTTTGGTCAATTTTTGGTTTCAGCATTGATTCAGCTGGGCAAGATATATAAATTTTCTTCTTTCTTCTGTAACGTTTTTGGCAACGAAGACGTTATTCTTCTAAATGTTCAAGAGAAAGTGCAATTTATGGTAAATATTGCTTATTTACCCCTTGCCATATTATGAGGAGTCAGGCTCGTGTAGAAGATTTTAAAGAATGTCTAATAAATATAAATGCGATGCATTTCTTTTTAGACGAAGTGCAACGTTGTTATTTTTTGGTTTCAGCATTGATGCAGTTGGGCAAGATATATAAATTTTCTTCTTTCTTCTGTAACGTTTTTGGCAACGAAGACGTTATTCTTCTGAATGTTCAAGAGAAAGTGCAATTTATGGTAAATATTGCTTATTTACCCCTTGCCATATTATGAGAAGTCAGGCTCGTGTGGAAGATTTTAAAGAATGTCTAACAATTCTAAATGCGATGCATTTATTTTTGGACGATATGCAAACGTTGTTATTTTTTAACAAATATTTCAATAAATTCGAAGTCAATAAATTTTCTTCTGTAACATTTTTGACAACGAAGATGTCATAATAACTGTAGTGGCGAAAGAAAAACGGACTGGCAAGGTGTTAAAAATGGAACAGGTATTCGATAGACTCGATATAAATACTGTAGTTTACTAAATATTTTCTTTAGTATAAAAATATATTTTTACTTCTCAATAATGAACTTACCGTAGCTGGCCAAACGATCATCGTCAGATATTTTGCTTTACAACGATTGAAATCAGATTTTTAATGAAATAAATAAATATTCTGAACATTCGGGATGAAAACACAGTCTATATCAGCGAGATTGCTACTCGGAATCAAGAGGCGTCATGAAATTAGGGTTTGATTCTCAAAAACATTCAAACAACAGCTCCTGGCGAAATTTGAAAAATATATGACTTTTGCATAGCTTTCAAAATGTCCAAAAATTCTTCACACTTGTGTCTGCATCTTCAAAGATGAGAAACGAAAAATTAAAATGCAATAAGACATGAACAGTTCGCGCGAGACTTAGAATAACGTACGGATAAGAGGTGAAACATTAAAAACTAAAAACTAAAAACGCGAAGAAAAATTTAAAAGAAGTAAAAATTAAATCAACAACATCATGGTTGAGGAAACAATTATTTAACGTTGTATCTATCCCAATGAATCGAACAACCCTTTTCAGATTCTTTATTTCGCCGTTACGACACTTATAAAATTCCCTTCGCAGAGATCGATTCACTCTACTAAAAATTGCACGTAATATCAAACGAACGGAGTCTTGTCTATTTTATAAGACAATGTAGACCAGACAATTGTAATGCTCCGCGGTTCTAGCGATAACGATATTTTCGATGAACACGGAAACGGGCGAACATTGGCCAAAAAAAGAATAATAAAATAAAAAAATAGATTTTTACCGCGGAAAACAGAATACACGATCCAGTTGTACATTTAAAAATCAAAAATCTGCATTCTCTTTCAGCCGGGGAACATACGGTTGCGAACTCGTCGAACAATCGGGGGTTCGCCCAGTTAAGGAACTTCTATTCGGACTGTAAATATTTACCCATCGCGGCATGCTGTTTGTCGAATTGATTACGCAACAATGTGGCTGGATCAGTCGATCGTAACCTGAACACCGGGACCGAAGGAATTCCTCGAGACCGCGATGGAAGGGCCAGCCGACGACTTTCGCAAAAGCGTTTTGCACGAAGTCGCCGAGCTTTTCTGGCCGGGCTTTCCAATAATCTCCGGCTGAAAACGCGATTTATACGAAACGGTAAACTCAATAACGCAATTTCGTGAGGACACGCGGCGCTGACGGGCACGGCCCAAGCAATTTAAATAAACAAATTATAAATATTCGCCGGCGCGAGAACCGTCTCAGCATGAATAATCATTACGTCTCGTAGATGGGAGGCAAGGTACTGGCCGATTCGATTGATTAAATTTTTAATAATTCATTTGCATTCGACCGCATACCTTTCTGCCTCCCCTCCGCTCTTCCTTCCCTCCCTCCCCCCACTATACTGTTCCTGTGAGCCGCGACGAAGCCACCGGTCGCTTTAATATATTTTTAAATTACATTTTTAATTGACGCAACAAATGAATTATCGATTGTTTCCTCACGATACGACTCACCGGCGAGGTTATCGCTAATGCGCCGTTCCAGTTATACGGTTCTTATTAAATACACCGCGGTTAAGGTGACCGCGGGAGTACCTGAAATTAGCATGAAAATTGCGCGGCCATTAAAGTAAACCATGGTCGGGATTAAGATTTTATTTGCCGAGCAAAGGGAGAACGTGGAACTCGCGGGAAATCGTTTTCTCTGTCTTTCATGTTCCATTTCGACTTGTCCAGCCGCTAACGGACACTTATCCCGGTTTTCGACGCGTCGATTGTGCGATTCACATCCGATATACACGTATAATTATTCGTTTCTTCGTTTATTCGAATCGGCGATCACACGGTTTACGCGTTCAGAAAATTCGTAACTTTCGCTGTCGATCGAATCTACTATAAATTCGAAGACCGAGGGTCTAGAAACTAGTGTAGACCGACTAGAAATCACTATGATATTTCAGAATATACAAAAACATACTAGAATAACCAAGAATATAGTAGAATAAAGCATAACATACCAACATATGACGTAACATATACACAGAATATACACAATATACTAGAATCTACCAGGAAATACAATAATATATTAAATGCATCAGGATATACAAGAATTGACTAATAGGTACTAGAATGCATCATAATATTTCAGAGTATACAAAAATATACTAGAATATCCCAGAATACACTAGAATAAAGCAGATTATACCAGCATATGACATAACATAACAGAATATACAAGATTATACTAGAATGCACCAGGATATACAATAATATTCTAAAATGTACTAGGATATACAAGAATTGACTCGGATGTTCAAGAGTGCACCATATTATCCCAGAGTACCCAGAATGTACCAGGATATACAAATATTTTGTAAAATGCAGTGGGATATACAAGAATTGACTAGAATGTACTAAAATGCAACATAATATTCCAGAATATATAGAAATATACTAGAATATCCCAGAATATATTAGAATAAATCAGATTATACCAACATATGACATAACATAACAGAATATACAAAAATATACTAGGATGTACCAAGATATACAATAACATACTAAAATGCAATAGGATATACAAGAATTTAATAGAATGTACTAGAATACACAATAATATTCTAGAATCTAGAAAAAAATACTAGAATGCACCAGGATATACAATAATATGCTAAAATCAACCAGAATACACTGGAATAAAGCATAACATAACAGAATATACAAGATTATACTAGAATGCACCAGGATATACAATAATATTCTAAAATGCACTAGGATATACAAGAATTGATTCGGATATTCAAGAATGCACCATATTTGGCGGAGAATTAATTCAGATCATTTATATAATGTATAAATAACAATAAAATACAATACGATGAGTTCGCACGAACGAAATTGATTAGTTGTTCAGCAATTTCCAAAGCGTCATTGTCAAAAGGAAGCTTCGATCCTCGAGTCAAAAAGCGTTAAAGTTTTGAGAAGACTTAAAATGATTTATAACGGTAATCGTCAGTTTACAGAACACATTAGTCTCGGTAAAATAGTCTGGTTAACCTCAAAAACGATCGTAGCCGTTGCCACAGCGTTGATTAAAAATGGCAGTCGCATTGCCGTCGAAAAATTTGTCAGTTATAAAATCAGCGTTCATCTAATAATTACGGGACACCGTATGCTTTGCGAGCGGCCGTTCGCTTTCAAACATTTATGCAAATTCGCGGGGAACATTGAAAACTTGAAATCGAATAAAACCGAAATTCTTCGGCCGAGGGCTCGGGAACGGCACTCGGACAATTATTAGGTAATTATAATTTGATTTATCGTTTCAATACGTCGCTGGGAACGCATAAAACCAGCACCGAGCTCATTAATTACCAGAGAAAAATTACGTTACGTTCGCTGAAAATCTTGTTTAATGGCTGTGAATAACTCGATTGTATCCGCCTTTTACAAACCGCCGAATGCTTCCGATGGAAACTGACACAAAGATCAATGGAAGAACGTTCCCCGCCACAAAGAAATTATTTCGTGGTACTGCAACATAATTAAATATTTCTGTCTCACTGAATTAAAATCAGGCGCACCAGGCGTAATCAGTTACAACCGGGTATCGGGTATAACGCTTCGCGGAGTCGAAATCGTTCATTTATTAATCATAAAATATTCTTTTACGCGGCCATGATTACGAGCACGGCGGCGCGTCGGATCGAACGCGGAAAGATTTTTTCGAGAGAAATATTCGGTTCTCCACCCTCGCCCCGAATGGGGGAAAAAATACCTTTTATTTCGTGCAATGCGAACGGCGAAGTAAACGATAGCGGCCAGTCGAACATATAATAATTTTCGTAGTTTCCATCACTTCGGCCGGAATTTTTTCTCCTCCCCACCCCTTCGGTCGAATTTCGGAAAACGCTCGATTCGGCCAACGGGCGAAAAAAAGCGGGGTAGTTTTATATCTTTCGGCTGGACGAGCGGGTTGCACAGGGGGAGGTTTGTAACCAGCCTAATCAAACCGGGCTGATTGCAAACATCGTGCCGATTGGAAGGGCAATCAACTGAGTAACGTTAACTAAGTGTAACTTTGCTCGTTACTCGCCAAGGGAAAACTGGAACTGGCCTTCTGAACATAAAAGTGAAGCGGTAGGACATTACGGATTCTGCAAATCTTTCCCTTCATCAGCGGATCTGTCATTGTAAAAGATAATTGCGTTAACGGGATTATGAAAATTCCTCCGACACGGAAAACAAATGCTTCGGCGCCGCAAAAATTCGGTAACGGAGAATTTTGGAGAATCTGCAGCAAAACGGTTCGACGAAACCCCGAATCTTGTCGTTGTCAGAATTATTTGACAGATTTTTTAATATGCAATAGAGATTGCTAATATTTTCGATTTACAATCAGTGAGATTGCATAAGAATTTATATATGTGGGTATTCATTGTTTATGAAATGGTTAAGAAAATTTGGACAGGCACGTTTTCGTTGGTATTATAAAGTAATGTAAAATTTTCGGTTTCAGTGTTCCGTAAACTAATGTTCAAACGAAAAATTGTATGATATAAAATAATGCAATGGCCATTTTGAAAATGACGCCAATCAAAGCGCCTCTGAACAAGTTAAACAATTTTTTCGTACGTCGACCGTCTGCAGATGCGAAGATCTGTGTCTCTCGTTTAGAATGACATAAAGAAACTTGAAGTTTAATCGAAAAGTAATTCACTGATTCGGCACGAGCATTTTACATCCCCGAATTTGATCCACATTTTGGTTTTATAAAACTATGCAAAAAAATCGTATATCAATTTGTAAGGAATCCTTATAAAGGGGAAAATCTTTGGAAACATTTTAACCCTAAGAACCTGTGAATGATTCGAAAAATTTCAAAATGGTGTCAGAATTACAGAAACCATTTAACCCTTTACACTCGATGCTGTCTTAACCAGAAAACCAAAGCATTTCTTCTATACAGAATTTTTTACTGTTACTCCTCCTTACAACCGTTAAATTTGTATCAATCACTTAAATATAAAGATAGAGATGTTACAACTGTTTTAAATAATAATGTGGCAATTTTAAAACTAAGGGTTGATATTCGGACTTCGCCAAACAAAATAGGCCCACGAAACGACTTTAAATTTTCGAAAGAAGCGACGGAACGTTTACAACAATATCAAGAGTGATAAAATTAAAAATGTGAGTGCTGCCAAAACGGTGGTAAAAATCGTTAGCGAAGCGCCAATAATTCTAAAATAAATAATCCGAAGCGATGGGAGCCGCGCGTTAAACTCGGCCCAAAAAACTTGGTGAAAAATAGCGCCACATAATTTCATACGGTCCCTGGGAAAGAAGTCGTGGAAATTCTCATGTATGCGGATGCACATGTTCCTGCATAAATACATTAGGCGATGTGGGTGGGGTCGGTCGGACACGTTTTCATCCGAAACGGCGGCGAGAAAAATGGCAGGGGCCGTTGAACGAAGGACGAAGCAGATCGGGGCAGGGTATAAAAATGCCTATGAGGATACTTTGAATTTTACATCGGTCGGATCCGGTCAACATTCAAATGAGCCGATCGATCGATATTACTGCGGGATATGAGCGAGCGAAGGGAGGCCAGAGAGGGAAGTAGTAGTTGAAGATGCAGCTGGTCAGCCGTGGCCGAGGGGTGGATGAAGGAAGGCCTTGAAGGGGTCGTGAAATGAGACGTTCTCGAATTCGCCAGGGAACCCTTCGAAAGGAACATCAAACCCGTAGCATTGGCCTTTCTCGAGGAACTGTCCGGGGGCCCTCCCACTTATTAGTGGCGCTGGACGAAATACTCGAGTTCTATTACGAGGGACGACAGCTTCGTTAAAGGAAGGCTTCCAGACAATTCGGGCTGCGTTTATGTGCGCCCGATCATCTCTATAGCTTCTACATTGATTCTCAAAGACCTCGGCTGACGTTCAGTTCGATTGCTGTCCCGGGAACTTTAGTCGAGCGTAAATTTGTGTTAAATTATAGACCGTGGCCCGCTGCGGAGAAATTAGAGCGATGTATTCGTCAGAACTCCGCGCCGACAGGAAATTGATTCCCAATATAATTTCCAAAGTCCGATGTCCAACCACCGAACCCTTTCTTCCCAGTTCGGACACTTCGAGTCTGCACAATCATTTTTTCTTATTCGAAGTTTCGCCCTTCAAATAGGCAAATTTCCATAGTAACCCTGTCTTTCTTATTTAGCGTGGAACGATTGCTTTACGGGAATACCAAAATTAAGTTACTACAGACTTTTGGCTATTTTATATTTATTCTATCGTATCCCGCTACAAAATTTTGCAATTTCTACAATTATAAATTAAATAATCTGGCCTCGGCGCTGTTGGGTTTGCTGTCAATATATTTTACTTATTTACTTATTTAACCTTTGCAATTTCTATAATTATAAACGAAATGATCTGGACTCGGTGACGTTAGATTTGCCATCAACATAATTTACGTATTTTATATTTTTAAGTAACTCCATTGAAACTAGCATTTGAAGAGAATCGATGAGCTTGTGCTACATTTAATATCTAACTTCCAGAAATTTAATAAAATTCTTTTCTGTTTGAGAAATCATTGCAATCAATCATAAATTTACCGACGGTATTACGTGACTGTATTGTGAACTTTTACGTGAAATGAAAGATGTTTGTATTAATTATCAAAATGCAGCAGCTACGCAAACAGTATTTCTTTTATGTTTAATTATTTTAGTACGTCGGAAATCTACATTAAATAATTTTCCATTTTAAAACAAATTTGTACAATTTTGTTTTTCCTGCACAAGGTGGTCCTTCGAGAAGCAGTCAAAGCGAATAAATAAGCACTAAATCAGCCTACAGCAACAACCATAAAGATTGTTAAATAATTTCCAGAAAATTGGTACTTTGTGTATTAACCCCTTCGTACATGATAACGATTCAGACAAGTGTCGAAGATTTTAAACAAAATCATCGCATTGCAGCAAATGTAGACACAGAGCAATGTGAATTTTAGTTCGTCTGCTGCACAATTTTTGACGACCATAATAATAAATGTGGTCGTAAAGAAAATGATACGGCAAGGGGTTAATCTGCGAAGATAGTTAGCCGAGTGCAACGATGCCGGAGGATTCGCAAGTTTCGTTTTGATATTATTCGATGCGAGCAGTAGTGTAATTAATTGTTACGATGTTTGAATGTTCCTCGTGGCCTGAGAATTAAGACACACTGTTGAGCGAAAAACGCAATTGCGGTTGTTCAAAGCGCGCAGTCTTCTCCGCCGTGGAAAATTTCTCGCAAATTACGGCCTCGTAAAGTTGCAGACCGCCACAAAAAACGTATCCATTACCCGTTCCGATAAATGCTATGCAGACGTATGTCTCTCTTGCCATTGTAGCACAACTCGAAAAGACTTGCGCCTCAAATGTTTCGAACAAACTACGAAGTTCGGTGCTTCGTAGAACGGCGATCAATGTTTAAGTCCCGTGGGCAATTCTACCGTAGTTGATTACGCGGAACACCTGTAATCAATGTTACAAAGTAGACATTGCCAATGACTAATCGCTGAGAAGAAACTTTTAACAATTTTACAAGCTGCTATTATTATTTGCCCTTTGATATTGAGTCGAGCATACTGCATTATCCCCTTGGCAGTCTTTCACGGACTACATCCGCTGAAAAATATGTCAACGACGTTTTCCGAACGCTGTTTTCACGTTTCTCTCCCGTAATCAGACATCGAGAGTCTTCCAAGTTAATTCAAGTTTCCTCCAGAGAATTCTTTTCGACGCATATCGTGCTTGCCGAGCTTTTTTAATGTCTAGTAGAATCTTCCGCATTTGCGTACGAAACGAATATCCTTTAATCGTCGACAGCCTACTTGTTGCTCCTGCTTTTCGATTTTTAATGTTTCAATCTGCTCGAGTACCTCCCACGGCTGTTCCCAATCTCGAAGAAGTTCCTCGTCGCTTCTTTCTTCGGCCGATTCAAAAACCGTTCCTACTTGTTGCTTCTTCGAAAAGTGGCCGCACTGCTCCGTCGATTTAATATCATTAAAGCACAATAACAAGATCGAGTACACATTATTGCGTTACACCGCCTCCGCAAAAGCGGACACGATAAATCTCTTGGCGATGCCGGCGGAATTGTTTTCGATCAGGCGACACGATTCCTCTGAGTCGCTTGAAAATTAATAAAACAGTCGGCCAAAAATTTGACTGCTTTTAATTATCACCGAACAAAGGATGTCAGCGGAAGAACCCTTTGGAGTAATAAAACTCTCTGTCACGGTTCTGCAAACTGTCGCGGCAAACTGTTCGCCGGTTTATTAATTGTTCCCCGGGTAACGCGATATTGTTTAAAATGTTAATCGCGACAGCAGCCTTTATGATCGCGCTGCGATAACGCCGACCCCATAAGAAAAAGCTTGTGTTCCCATCCGCCGTTCTCAAAAATAATTACTGTTTACCAAGTAATTATGCCGTGCGTTTTCCTCGCGTTTACACCGCGCGGCGCGCGTGTCATTCCGCGTGCGTCGATCCTCTGCGTGCATCGTCTGTCCCGTTCTCTCTCTCTCTCTCTCTCTCTCTTTCATCTCTGTCCCTCTGTCCAGGTACATTTGTGTGCGCGTGCAAGCTGCAGCGAGAACGCACGCAGCGTCCGAGTGTGTGCAGGTGAATAAGTACAGACGAAATACCGGGTGAAGTGAGAGACTGCGCGGATATTTAGCAACAGGCGCTTCAGCGAAATACGCTCCGCGAGCTTCCACTTTATTCACGAGACAGCTCTATTTTTTATTCGCAAATAAATGTGTCCCCCTAAAAATAATATTTAACGTTCGCGTAATGTGGGACCCGCGGGACGGCCGCGAGGATGGTATATTTTGACAGCGTTGTACCGCGCAATGTTTTTGTTCCCTTCGAGCAACATGGACGCGCGACCGAGCGCCGGAGTGAGCGCTCAAACTTTGTATCCCCCGGACGAGGAGGAAATGATTAAAAAGCTCACGGACTATTTACGTTTCCTACTGTCCGCGCTGCCCGATGAAAAATTCACAGGGTATCAACCGGTTTAATTAAATTCTATTTGGCGCCGACGCCGCGCTCATTATCCCACTTGTCTCCGCACAAGCGTCCCACCCTTCTCGTCACCGAGTTAGGCTCGAAGCTTAGGCTTCGGCTGGTGGATTCATTTCTAATTGGTTCTTTAACCAAATGTTCACCCCTATCTTATAGTGCGCTCTTCCAG
The DNA here is from genome assembly GCA_028453745.1 of Agapostemon virescens. Classification (NCBI taxonomy): domain Eukaryota; kingdom Metazoa; phylum Arthropoda; class Insecta; order Hymenoptera; family Halictidae; genus Agapostemon; species Agapostemon virescens. The sequence continues at coordinate 6,292,621 of CM052088.1, forward strand.
CAATAATTCAAGATATCAAAAGTTTAAAAATTCCCACAAAAACACGTTCTAAAATCAATTGGGAGAAACCCATAAAAGTCGTAGCAATTTTCCCTAGGCTAGTGGTCGCGATTAATTAATTGCCTTTAATGTCACTGAATTTTATTTTACATTTGGGTACCCCTATCTTATAGGGCGTTCTTCCAGCAATAATTCAAGATATCAGAAGTTTAAAAATTCCCACAAAAACGGATTCTAAAATCAATTGGAAGAAACCCATAAAAGTCGTGGCACTTTTCCCTGAGCTGGTGGTCGCGATTAATTAATTGCCCTTAATGTCACTGAATTTTATTTTACATTTGGATAACTCTATCTTATAGTGCGTTCTTCCAGCTTTAAAATTAGGTATCAAATTTTTCAAAATCCCCACAAATATGCATTCTAAAATCAATTGGTAGAAACCCTTAAAAGTCGTGGCACTTTTCCCTGAGCTATTGATACTTATTGAGCTACCTGATATGGAGTGAACTTTGGCAATTTTTATAAGCTCTACCCAACAATATATTTTTCAGCAACTTTAGGGAGCCACTTCTACGTACTTCATTTATATTCACGAATTTTTATTTGTCATTAGTAACAAAACTATTGTAGTTATTCAACAATGACGTCGATCGCCTTCAGAATTTGAGAATTTGCTTTGAGAATTTATCATCGCTGACTTAAACGATACATGTTCACGAAACCGTTCAATCATATACACTTTATCTACATCGCCGTATTTTTATTTATCGCTCGAAGCAGAACAGTAAATGTCTGCCAGCGATCACGGCGAGAAACAATCGCGGAACACGTTTTTCTCAGATCGAGAAACGAATGCGCCGGTTCGCCGGCTCTGCGGAAAGTGTTCGCCGGGCGGCGACGATTCTGAATCGGTTCCTGCGAAGTTGCATTCTGTGTCGAGCAGAAACAGCCGATCCGAAAAGCTTCGACAAACGGCAAAGAACGGTGGATCAATTGCGATCAGAAACCGGATAACAGCGACCGATGTCCACTCGTCGCAGCGTTGCTAATAAGCGCGCCAGGAGGAGAGTGTCGGCATCATGATTCTTCCATTGAGGGGACTTAGTGAATTACGGTGCGCGGATCGCGCGGCGCTATTCAGCGGCGAAAAACCGCGCGGGCTGAAAGACGCAACGGAGCGGTTCGGGCGCGGGGGCGTTTTTCGGCGTTTATGCCGGGGCTGGTCGCGGCAACAAAGGGACGCGGAACCAAAGAAAAAGAACGGCGTGGAGGGGGACGAATCAGAAGGGGGTGGAGGAGGGCGGAAGCGGGGGGTAGAGGAGGAGGAGGAGGGGACGATGCAGGGTCGGATAGAGGAAAAGAAAAAAAAATCAAATTTTTGTCGGTGGAGAGACCGGTATAACTGAATGCATTTACAGATATGTAGGATAAACGCGTATAGTGGCGCGGCGGCGCGCGTGCACCCTGCCTGCACCAATACACCGTTGCAGCAGGGTTGCAGCTTCGACACGCGCACATGCATCGGCCGATCTACCCTGCGTGCGTCTACTTCGTCCATGCACGTACACGTGCACGCGCATCGGGACTACGTAACCACGTTAGCGAAGAGAATCTGGCCGCGGGGTACTTTTTAAAAATTCGTGATTTTAAAATTCGCGTTGGCAAACAGCGCCCCTTTTCTCCCGCGATCCCCCCCTCCCTCCCCAAACCCCTCCGCGGCCCCTCCTATCGCTCGATCCGTAGAGCCGCCACCCCTGGAAACCCACCTACACCCTCCACCTGGTGTGGCTCTCCACCTGCGCCCCAATCTGCGCCCCCTCGTCACCGTTCCGACTCTTTTAGCTGCACTCACGCTCCCGACGGCGCCAATGGATGACAAAATATAAGCTCGAAGCCTGGATTCAATCAGAAATGGCGACGCCCCACGCGCCACACATACCCGATGCCCCTTTTATATATTCCTTCCCCCCTCCCCCAGGCCAACCCCCGCGTTTTTTCCTTTTTTCTATATATTTTTCTCGTTTTTTTTTTTTTATTATTTATTCCCTTCTTTTTGCTTTCTTTCCTCGTTTTTTACTCTCTTCTTCTCTCTCTCTCCCTCTCTCGCTCCTCCCTCGTTGTCTCTTTCCGTTTTTTCGTACTTTTGAAGGCACGCGTGCACGTGTATGTATCTGTGGGCGCGGGGGTGGTTTCCTCGGTTCCTTTGTCGGCGAGCCGGTTTTTTTTCCGGGGGTCGACGACTCGATAAATAACCATAAGAACGCAGAGGACTCACTTTGTCAGGCGATATGAAGCGATCATACGTACGCTTTATCTCCCTCCTGCCTGGTTCGTCGCTCCTGTCGTCGTCCTCCTGGTCTTTCTCTCTTTCCCTCTCTTTCGCCAACCCTCTCGATCTCTCTCCCTCCATATTCGCGGCTTTTTCAGCCTGTTTTTATGGGATGCCGGATAATTAAGCGATTGCTTTCAAATTCCCCGGACGCGATGGTCTTTGACGGCGTGGCCTTTTTAAGAACCGCGTGTCTCCTTTTTTTCCCCTCCCTCCCCCTTTGGTTTTTCGTTTTTTAGTTTTCGGGGGCCGGCGAACGTGCAGACCGCTTTGGTAGGTCGAGTTTGGCTTGCGGCTGCTGGGATTAGGGACGGAAGGTGGCAACTGTTGATACGCCCGCGCGGGACGCTGAAATGTGGCCACGTTATCCAACCGTGCGCCCCGCCGTTTCTACATTGTTGCATTAAAATGATTATCCCCCGACATGCACCGCGGCTCGATGACGCCCGCTGGCCCACATACCAACGCACACGCACACCCACCTGCGGCGCCGGCATCATTGTTGACCTTTATTCTTTGTTGTACCGTCATCCTTCCTCCACGGATCGACTTGTTGATAAATATTTGATCGCTGCATCGGGAATTTTGTTTGCGGAGGGGTCATTGCTTCTCTGGTTTCAGCCCGGGATTTAGGAATTTTTTATTGTTTCTGCGAACGATACATCTTTGCGAAAATTTTTCCACTTGTTTGTACACACTTAGTGTGCATTCACGAATTTTTACTTGTTGCTGCTGTCAAAATAGTCGAAGCTATTCATAGTCGAAGCAGACCTTAGGATCGAAGGGTGAACTTTGGAAATTGAAGAATGAGCAAGCTTGAAAAGGGTATGCTTTGAGAATTTATTTATGTTATACTGAATAGTGTATCTTTCGGAAACTTTGTGAGTGTGATTATACAAGTTCAGTGTATATTCATGAATTTTTATTTGTCGCTATTATTAAAATTACAGTAACTATTTGTCGATGAAGTATACCTAAGAATTCTGCTCCTTTTCGTCTGATTTCAGGGCATGCTTTGAGAATTTATTTATGCAATACTGAACAATTCACTTTCCAGAAACATTGTGCATTTGTTTATACATAGTTAGCGTATATTCCTGAATTTTTATAATTAATTAATACGTAACTATTCACGAATGAAGAAGACTTTAGAACTCTGCTGGTATTTCTCTAATTGTTCGAATTCGCATGGACTCAAGTAAAAGCGCATAAATTATTTCCTTTGAACTGGCGTGAACCATTCAAGTGGAGATTTTTCGAAGCAATAGGAAGATGACCTTCGAGCAAAGAGGCTCGAAATGCAGCACGGGAATGGGACGTGACATCGATTAAAGGTAAATGACGACTTGAGAGAGACGGGAATAAACCGAGTCCCGGCGCTGTAAGTACGTAGTGCCATTTTAATGTCGTTATGGGGCATCCTGAGCGCGAGAATTTGCGGCGGCGAGATTAAAACTAGCTAACGAGACTCGGGGCTACAATGGTGATTGCAAATAATAAAATCTATTTTGCCGGTTTATTAAATCCGAGTGCGGAATAAAAGTGTTCGCGGATTATTGAATTATTCCCGCGGTCCCGTGGCCGCGGTCCGCCTCCGCCCGCAATAGTGGGCCGCGAGCAGAAAGACTAACAACTTTTGCATCGACCAAGGCATCGCTTATGAAATTTCACGGCATTACAACGCATGTTAATAGAATTGGAAGGCGCAAACGTAGAAAAGTAGAAATTCAACGGGAACGCTGCTCGCCCGGGTAACATTGCTTAAAAATACTCCACGCACTCGCGGAGACGAGAAATTTTAATGATCTCGATGTATTTTAACCCTTTGCACACCAAGAAATTTTAATTCCTAACTCGAGACATCTTTCTGTCCTAGAGTAATTCCACTGCACGTGGTTCATTTCTTTTCATCAAATTTGTTACTGTTAATCGTAAGGCAACGCTACAATTTATAGTAATTTCTTAATTACAAACGTTTCTAATGTGCAAATTGTTTTGAATAATAATCTGAGAATGTTCAGTGTCGCCTCAGAGGAGCCATCGGAGTTCTAAGGGTTAATGAAGAAATTATTTCCGGAGGCTAAACATTTTAAAATTGTATGCTTTTTAAAAAGAATTTTGTTGTAATTAATTAATTAATTAATATTGTAACAAATGTAATTTTGTTGTACTCGTTTAAAAGGAAATGTTTATAATAATATGGACGGACTTATAAAACTTCGTCTTAAGAGGGTATAAATTAAGAAACGAATTAAATTATTCATTTGTATGCGACAATAAACGTAGCGAGGAACCATGATGATTTACATAACAATAGTATAACGATCTATATCATTTTGGTTGCTTGCAGGTTCTATTGTTAACAACACCGCTTTATCACTTTGCAATTTAATGTATCATGCAGCGAAATTAGCATTCCGTGTCAGGCAATGTAGTTACAATACAATTTTACACAGCCCTAGTTATCGTCCGCATTTCTTAAACAAAATTACCGTTCCACAAATTTTCCAATGCTACGTAAAAATAAATAAAATTCTTGTTTCATTAATAAACGCTGTATCAATTAATCAGTTAACTGTGGCGACCTCTTTTCAAAGCGCGCACTTCTGTGTGTCACGAAAATCAAGTTCTAGCCATAGCATACGGACATGCATGAATACATCTAAAATTATTTATACATTTTATTTGTCCGTTTTATTTCGTCTTGATCTCTAAATGTTATAGAAATATTGAAATTTACGAATACATTTTAGTTTTCGTTAAAATTACAATTTAACACTAGAACTACCAAATCAGTCAAAATGGTCCCTACTTATCTCTTTCGCAATTATTCAAACAAATTAAACACGAACGAACAATTACTTTAATAAAACACATGTTAGAATAAAAATTGAATGAAGTTTGAGTAGATGCAGTCTCGTTATTATTACAAAGCAATATATATCGTTGGATTTATTGTTCGGTGTTAAATGGCTAATGGTAACTAATGGTATCTAAATCTGCACGACTAGTATACTCGTCATGACACGAAACACTGCCAATTCTCCATGACGAATATATTCTACAAACACAGTTAACTGGTTAATAACATGACGAAGAAGAATCCTAAAGTAGTCCTTCAAGTAATAAACAGATATTAAAGAAGAAATGGTACTTTCGAAAAAGTAATTTATCGTTGACCTATTTAAATCGAAGCTTCGCCGAAGAAGAGTTCGCAAAATTCATACGCACGACGAAACAACAAGCATGCTGCGATACACATAATCAAAACAGAAACAAAATGGTTGCCGAAACAGCGGAACGAATTGCGGCAGTAAAGCGCAGAAACGAGAACTCTCGGCAGAGCCGATATCTAACAACGCGATCGCCGCGGAGGTAACAATCTAAAAGAAAATCCAGCTTTAATCGTGCACATAAAACAAATTATCCGCTGTAATTATATTTCTCGCTTTCACCAGGGAAACTACTGCGGCGGGGACAGCGGGGGGTGGTACGAACCGGGTTGTAGGAGGGTTGGAAACGAGCTCAGGCTCGGGCAATTATCGTGAACTCGCACCAAACCGAAACCGCTCGGAGGCTTCGAGCCCCGATGGCGCGAAAATAAAAGCCGGCATCGAAATGTCGCCGGAATGACGCACCGCGATACTTTGCCGCTGATATTTTTCCGCGTGTGATTTCCGTCGGGCGAAACGGCCTCATTCATCCGGTCCATTAACCTTGAGTGCGAGCATATTTTTCGACGAATTCCGAAAACGCGCTACGGGAGCCGCGGCGCGGTGCGGAGCGGTGCAGAGCGGTGCGGAGCGGAATGAGAGACCGGTTCCATCGGCAGAGCGGCGCATTTTGTTAATTGAAATCGTTTCATCGATCACCGGCTACGGATAGGCCCTTGAAGGGGTGGGGATTTTTGTAACTGGGTGACCGACGCCGAAAACTTTCAACCGCGGTTTGCGGAAACAAGAAAGAAGATTCAGTTGGCAAGATTTGGAAAATTATGGTACGAAGAATGCTTCGTGTCAAAAATTTTTACTGTAAATATATCATTTTCAGGATGCACGTAAGCGAAGATGGGGTGAAAAGGGTGTAAAGTGACATTAAGGGTTGAGGAGAGTGGAAAAGATAGAATGGATAGGATTTAAAACAGTGTAGAAGTAAGGAAATTTGAAAATTTGATTTTGTTAATCATTTTCTTTAGATGTCACACTTGACTATCGCAGAATGTGATCACTTTTCTAGTTTCAGGTGCATTTTGTGAATTTTCAGCGATGAAGTATGCCTGAGAAGTCTGGTTCCTGTTTTTCTTTGATTAAAGACTGTATTTTGAGATTTTCTTTGAGTTATGCTAAACGATCTACCTTCAGGAAACTTTGTGAATTTGTTTATACATACCTAATGTATATTTATGAATTTTCATGTACAACTACTGTAGAAACTATAGTTACTACTCGTCGTTGAAGTAGACCTCACAAGTCTGGTTCCTGCTTCTCTCTGATCAAACAGTATACTTTGACAATTTATTTATGATATACTAAAAGATCTACCTTCAGGAAACTTTGTGAACTTGTTTATACACACCTAATGTATATTTCTAAATTTTCATTTACAGTTGCTGAAGAAACTGTAGTTACTACTCGTCGTTGAAGTAGACCTCGCAAATTTGCTTCTTGCTTCTCTCTGATCGAAGAGTATACTTTGACAATTTATTTATGATATACTAAACGATCTATCTTCAGGAAACTTTGTGGACTCGTTTATAGATAGCTAATCTATATTTCTAAATTTTCATTTACAGTTGCTGAAGAAACTGTAATTACTACTCCTCGTTGAAGTATACCTAACAAATCTGCTTCTTGCTTTTCTCTGATCGATACTTTGACAATTTATGTATGTTATACTAAACGACGTATCGTTTGAAAACTATATGGATATGCTCATCTACACCTAATCTGCGTATGCATAATATATTGAGCAATGCTACATTGCTTGGTCACATCTACGGATTACTCTCCGCATGCAGAAGAAACGAACGCGGTAAACGATTCATCGATCAGAGATGCGACGCGTTTTAGGACAACCTGAACGTTTAGGCCAAGGCGTTGCAACGACGAAGGATCGACGATGGTCAGGTTTTTGCAAGGAGCGGTGATCCCGTCGGTCGTTCCGAGGAGGATAATCTACATTCGCATAAAATACCGACCCGGGGAAGAAGCCGACGGTAATAGTATTCATTATGTGGCTAAACTGCGGGTAAATGCTCGCATCGGTATCGTAACCGGCGCGTTGCAAACGTCCGACGGCGTTGCAAACGAACGAAGATACGTGGAACTGGTTCCGACGTCTTTGGGTGGGTTCATTACAGAGATCGCGCGGACAAAAAACGACCGACCCGCGTCCGGTCGGCATAATTATCATTAATTATATGCGCATTACGGCCACGGGTCTGCGCAACACTGTTGCTAACTCTATATGGACCTCCTGCGCTCGACTCCAGAGGACTTAGTTGATTTCTGCAATGGGTGTGTATACATTACGGTGTGGAGTGGCTAAACATGTCCCGTTTAATACTGGAACTATGGGACCCGTCGAAACGATGGTCTCTTATTTAATTTGGGGATTTTAACACTTTATCTACTGGCAGCTCGTTAACTCGATTGCGGTGCCGGAGTCTACCTTCTCTTTTTAAATGAAACGAATAGCCAACAATTTTTAATCGAATAGCTGTTAATTTTTAATTAAATGCGTTGCTGTTCATTTTTAATTAAACGAATAGCTGTTAATCTTTAGTTAAATGAATAGCTGCTAATTCTGAGTTAAATAAGTAGCTGTTAGTTTTTAATTCAGTGAATGGCTGTTAATCTTTAATTACATGAACAGCTTGTATTCTTTAATTAAACGAATAGCTGCTAATTTTGAGTTCAATAAGTAGCTGTTAGTTTTTAATGGAATGCATAGCTGTTAATTTTTAATTAAATGAATAGCTGTTAATCTCTAATTAAATGAATAGCTGCTAATTTTGAGTTAAATGAGTAGCTGTTAATTTTTAATGAAATGTTGTTATATTAAGATCGACAAAAAATCAATGTGTCTACAAGAAATACGGTCAAAAATATATTTTTAAAAAATTGTTGAATGGAGCAGTGAATAGTCTCATCCAAAAATTATGAAAATTAAAAATAAATCATCAGCTTCCCAATCATTCTGACGTACGAAACTTAAAAATCTTCTTTCACACACCAATTTCAAATGAAATTATTAAATGACGTTGCTAATGGAGATTTGTTGATTTACAATTAAAAAATCTTTAGCCACAGGACTTTCCCATAGACTTTCAACAATTAGGAAGTAATCGTTAGTAGATAATGAGTTAAGATCGTCAAAATGTATTTGTGAGAACTGTTCTTCGATCATTTTATTTGTATAAATATTTGACAGATAAAATTTACAATTCAGTGTTTCTTTGAATCGAATTATATTTCACAATTATTTTTAATAATTTTCAAGTTCCTTTCGAAGTGGAGCAGCATCTGAAAATCATACTGATAAGGATTCGATAACTAATACGTTGATAACATTCGATTTATAGCAAACTTGTAGTCTAAAAAAAACAGCTTCAAGGATTGTCAAAAATTCAACTCTATTTTTTGGGAAAATGGATCATGTTCGTCTGACAATTTCACATAACGAGTACCATTGTCGCAGTAAAAGAACTTGACCAGTACAAGACAAAGTCAAGATCAATTTTCAGACGTAATTTTTGTGGGATTTCACTGACCCTGAGATGTAGAATCCATTTATTGTTCATGCTTCGTGTAACTATAATAAATGGGTTCTACTGGATGAATTCGCTGGTATCTGTTATCTTGATGGGCAAATAGGTGCCAATCGCCGCTAATTGGGCTGGCGAAGCTTTTGCTTCGAGTTTCAAATAGCAAGGTACGATTTAATACAGCATCAACGACTGAAAACCATCAGCTGCCACAAAAACAGGGTTTTAGGGATCAAAGACTCCTCTGGATGCAACGAATTCTTCCCTTGGGCATTTCTTGGCTAAGTGGATTATTTGTACCCAGAGGGGATTGCCTGTAGTCTAACTAGCATTTAGTCTGAGTTAGAGTTCTACTGTCGCTTATGATGTAGTTCATCTGTCCCTCGTGCCAATTTGAGACTTTTCCCTAATTCCGAATATATAGTCACGTCTACGCGTCGTTCTGCCACTAAACAGTGGATATTTATTCAAAATTACTATCGTCTGTATTACTAATCGTAGCACACAGAAGCTACGTAGATATTTATTCCTTTCTTTAACCCTTCGAGTACGGTGAAGGGGTCTATTTCGATACAAAGTATCAAAATCATTATTTAACATGATTGTTTCAGACAAATTTCATTCGTTTTATTTATACAAATGATCAGCATAATTAGAGAGAATTGTTACTTGCTGGATAATGAAGTTCTCACCTCGTACTACAATCTGATTAATTTCAACAGTGATTAGTGATTCAACAGCTGTTAATTTAATGATTATCATTCTAAAACGACACAATGGTGCTGGTCATCGATGATCACATTTGACGTGTTAATTATACAGATTTTAACAATTATATTAAATAAACAGTTTTTGAATGGGGATTAAAAGAAATTGTTATTTATCTATAAAAGGTATAGCCGAGAAGATATAAAACATTGGTAAACAGTTTGGTAAAAAGTGGTAAAAGTAATTCGTCTTCCAAGGATTGACAATTTTAGTTGATTATTGTTGACAAAAATGTTGAACACTTTCAACATATTTAATTAGACCTACCTGCATCATGTCTGCATTTTGTCATGCAATTATTTCTCCAGACTTAAGTATCAATTTTTGTTGTAATATTTTCATTGTACGGAATTTGGTTAGGATCTGACAAATGCTTTATAATTAAATTATAACTCGCTTGGACACATTTCAGGTTTTCGATTTTTATTTCTTTAAATACATTACTTCGTATGAAATCTTTGACGTTGCTAGCTTGGAGGTCAAAGTAATAGATCAAGAAGGCCACAGTATGGCGAACACGTATGTAGATTATGGCAACGTCTTGACCATGAGGAGAGGAGCACAATTTTAAGATGCACCATCTCAAGTGGCAACCAAAAATGCATAAATCAGTCTACTTTCTTTATATCAAGGTAAGTGAACATAATTCACGAATGTTAATAAAAAAATTGAAATCAAAGTTTATTAAGAAATGCAGATAAGAACGAACAAAAAAAGAGGAGCACATATCGAATAACAGTCGAAGCTACTTTTTCCTCCGGAATCGTTTGAATGTGCAGAATGCTGCACGGATGG
>CM052088.1:6308278-6328303 GCA_028453745.1 Agapostemon virescens
TAACTAGAATCATTTGCTTAACCCTCCATGCAAATTCACTGTATTTTTATTTTCTGTACAGTTTATTTATTAACTGGAAAAAATTGCAACTCGTTTATTGTCAACTATCAAGAAATGTTAGTCAGCAACATTTTGCGAGGTTAACAATAAAAATTGGATAAAAAGAAAAATTGTGATACCAGAATGAAACACAGATGTAATCATCATCAACTATACAGAATTGATTGATAAAATGTGCAACGCACAGTAGTCCCTCAATCTTCTTATATTTCCCAGATCTTAACTAACAAATTTATATTTGAATGCGTATAAATAATTCTGTCACCCATGTATAGCCAACAAAAGTGTTAAGAATGGTTGTAACGCATAATAACAATAATTAGAAATTGCAAACGTAAATAAACATAATTTTCAGTATAGCATAAAAATCCGCAATCTGTTTGATGACAAATGTAACATACAAATGCAACTAAAATAGCTGAATAAAAAGAGCGATGATAAAAGAATGAAATGCAAAGAATAAAATTGAACGAACTATATGGTTAAATATTTCGTGTGCGGTATATTAATTAAATTGTTGGGAATAATAGGCGGCTCATTTATAAAGCTAGCAGGATCTATTTAAATGATTTATTGGACGGTGTTCGAGGGCTAGAAGACTTTTTGTGAAGCATGACGTAGCTTGTTGCGGGAGGAAGGATTAAAAAGAAATCAATTCGAAACGCATTATCGGCCACGTTGACCTGTCAAATTACATTCGCCCCGTATAGAAGCCCTTCAACAATGTGCTTCGTCGATATGTATATGTATATATCTATATATATATATCGCAAATGCTGTGCATCCGATCGACCGCGCTTTACCCAGGGGAGAAATATCACGGATTATTATTTAGTCAGTTTATCGCGCAAATTAGTCATGCGAATAGGGATTCATTAGAGCAGTCGCTTAATTATCGAAGCTATCGACGTTGTACAGACGATGCTGAAACGAGAAACGCTATGCACATTCTAGGCGAATTTGATTTCTATCCGATTGTTTCCTTGCCGCTTCGCCATCGATATCGCGTTTCCCGTCGAGCCTCGCGATTAATTATCACGGTTTAATCCGTATACGGAATCCGGCGACGACATTCTAACTGGTTCCGTGATTTTTCAGCGGAATTTAATGAGACTTCCGCATTTCTTAAGTCGCGATTTCTCGCTAATTGTACGATCGCTCGTTTTTCGTTTGGAATTCATCTTGACCGCTGTTTTAATATGTGTAATTCCAGAATCGTTTCGTTATCTGTTCATCGTAGAGATATTATTCGGTTTAATTGCAAAAGCGATCTTTAATATGAACCATCTTTATGTTAATCGTTCGCTCTAATAAACGTAGATTTGTCGTGGTTACGTTAAAAGCAGGGGCATCATTGTATCTAAAATTTCGCAAAAGTTCAACCCGAACGGCATTAATAATTAACACATTACATTCTCATCGGATATGTTAATTTATTAAGGAATTTTCTTTTTATACGCCGTATGAATCATTCTTTCCATTAAGCTTTATCAAGCAGACGGGCATATGAATAATCATAGAGCGTGTTAACATTCTTGATGGTATCAAAGGAATCAAATAAGATAATTTCTGCATGCAGGTCCCTTTGTGCATATTATTAATTATCATGCATTCCTAAATTAAACGTACCAGTGCGTTTTCAACTACTTTACAGTTCAACGGTAATGTACTTACCCCAGTTGGTTTAAAAAAAAAAATATCTCGCGTACGCCAGGATAATTATGAAGATATTTAACATCCATTAGACACGAACAGATAAAACTTCAAAGCACATTCAAGATTAAACGTCCCACCGTATCTTTGATACTGTTAATCCAATTAAATTGAAATTCTTACACGTGGTCTCAATTTTTACGGATTCTGTTCGATTTTTGTAAATAAAAATTTTTATTTCTCATTTTTAGAAACGATCGAAAAATCCTACGTTGCATCGAAGATAATCTACTTTTGTTTAAATTAATTTAACAACAATACAATTTCACAATACATTATAATTACAACAATAACAATTTCCTATTTGTTACATAGCTTTTTCTAACGTCGTGCAATTCAATCACGTACAACTCTAACATTTTGTGATTTCAAGCCACGAAAATAATATGTAAATGCAATTAAATTATTGCATAAACAGCATATAAAACTTTTAATTTTTCCCACTTATTTACAATTGAAAATAATGTTCGTATGACTCAATTCTTCAAACTTCTGCTTACCCTAGTCAGAGAAACGAATCTCGCCCGTATCACAGCACGATCGTTGATATTGTACGATCGTGGATTTTTATAAACAATGGCAGAGCACGAGGAGAAAGCCTACAGGAGAAATTTCAAGACAAAACGAATCTCTTAGGAGACGTCGAGGAATCCTCCTCGAGATCGATTGTCCCCTCAGCCGGCGGCAATTTCAAACTTTTCCCCGAGCCTAATTAATTTCCACGGGGTTAATCCCCGAAATTAGAGCGGTCCCTGGCGCCGTTGATTCACTAATGATTCCAACGGCTGCCGTGCCGCGTGGAAAGAAGGGGGAAAACAGGAAGGAAAAAAAAAGAGAAAGAGAAAGAAAAGGGAAGAAAAGTTCCCTTTTTATCTGCGGCGTTGGTCGCCGGATCTTCGCGGTTCTGCGCCCGTCTCGTCCGGGGGATCGAGATAGTTTCGCGGACGCGCGAGATAGCGCGATCTCATTTGCATGAGAAAGACGAATGGAAACTTTTTTACCCGCGGACGGACTTCAACTTTAATTCTTAATGAAAATGAGACCCTCATGAAGTCACTAGGCTGGCACAAGATGAGATGAGAGCGAGAAGCACGGCTGCGTTGCCGGGGGATCCCTCCGTGGGGTTGCTCGACAAGCTGCGGGGGTGTGAGAGGACGCTGACTATGAACAATGAACATGAGAGGGCCGTTCCAGCGCCTTTGGCCACGCGGCCCACGGCCATGTACTTAACATCGTAGCTCTGGAATTGTCACTGTCTCGTGCGATGCTTCTTGGAGACTACAGAACCCTTCCGGAAGGGGACTGCAACGGGTTTTCGACCGCTGCGTCGAATATTTTAGGGGATGTTCCCATAAGATCGCCTACGACGTCAATGGGAACTGATCGTCCTCTGGCTACGTTGTTTGGCTTAGTATTGCAACGTTATACCTAGGCATTTGTCAAAAACTATTTTTAAATAAGATTAAATCCAGTAATCTTATTGAAAATATGTTGTAAAATAGTTAAATCTCTGAATATGTTCGTTATTGTTATAGATATGTAGGAAGAGGAGATGGTCTCGCTTTTAGAAAGATAAATATTTTAGAAAATGATCACGTAAAACTTATGACGTGGAAAAAAATTTATAATGGCTTGTTAACGCCTTTGGCTCTGAAGTATTGCAATGTCAGACCTAGGGTTTTATTAAAAATGAAGTTTAAATAAGAACAAATTCATTTATGAATATGTACATTATTGTTATAGTTATTGTTGTTTAGAAATGGGAAATGGTCTCGCTTTTAGAAAGATAATTATTTTAATTTTATTCTAAATACTATAAATTGTTGCGTTGGGAACATAATTAAGGATTTTATTTTCTCTAGAAGCAGAGCCTTAGATGGTCGATATTTAACCTGCATTTGTAACAATTTTTTATTAAAAGTTTCAACGAACCATCTGCTGAAGGATTGAAGCATTTAATTTTATTATTGAATATACATTAGATTATGGTAAAATTTTATTCAGTAGCAAGAATGAAGAACAAATAGTAAAAGACTCTAAAACTTAGCGAACAATTTCTAATTCGAGAATAAATTTCTAATTTGAGAACAACTATTCTGATTTCGTAAAAATTTGTATCTGCCTAAAATACAGGTAAATAAAATTCCTCTACGACGTCGAAGTTTAACAAATATTTAAAAAAAGAAGTCAACCGTGTCTGTGCTAATTGCTATGAAAAGTAACATATGAAATAATGCTGAAGTAGCTTTAATAATTGGATGGTGTGGTATCGATATAATATTTTGCAATATTTAATTTGATGTAGTTGCAGAAATGCGAAATTCGGAGTAACAATCGGTGGATTGAAGATTTCCGCGTCGGATGGTCGGACAAAATTTCGCCGGGCGAATGCACGAAGAATCTGGACGAGTATATGTACTCAGTAAGTATATGCAAGCCTTTATCTTACGGAAGAGCCCTCAAAACCTTACCGCGGGCGTCACACTTGGCGAGTGTACGCTCTCTTTCGAATGCAATATTGCTTTACACGGTAGTCAGTCGAGAGAAGCTCGACTGCCAGGCCCGAAACAATAGTAATCGCACTCGACTTCATACTTAACCGAACACGGTTGTGGCACTGCCAGCAGGCACGTCTCAAAATCAGGAACCATAATCGTTATCCAACCCTGCGTCTCCATTAATTTACATACTCGTTTTTACTGCGCTGCTTGTCATTGTTTCATCATTTAACTATACTAACTGCATGCGTTAAGCTAGCTTCGCTTTCAAAACGTTTATTGTCTTTTCCTTGTCGCAATTTCTTTTATTAAATTGCACAGTGCAATTTAAGTACTCGTTTCAGAATGAACGAGATTTTACATCGATTCTAAATTGCTTTTACAATCGTATGTAATTGATGTACAGTTTAAATAATTTTTTAATTGAATTTATTAAATGTAGGATAGGTCAAGTCGATTTTTAAATGAATATAAAATTTCGAGTATTTAACGTACTACGTTTCAAGTCAACTTTGAATTGAACATATAAAATGTGCAACAATTTAAGTCAACTTAGAATTCAATATATCAAATGTGCAACATTTTAAATCAACATTATTCATCTGAATTGAATATACTAATCGTACTCCACACGAAGTCAACTATGAATCGTACATAAAACAAATATGTAACATCATACATTATCCACATTCCATCAAAACCGTACCAAAGCACAAATCCAACTGACAAAATAAGAAACAGCCGAGGATACTCATAGTAGTCTCCCGTGCCCAACCAAAAACGCTACTACTATAAAAACAATAAAAAACCAAACCGTCCACTACAATTCTCAAATCCATCCATATATCATTCTATCAATTATCAATTACTATACTACTACAGAATGCCTCCAGAAAAGAATAAATGAAACAAGCTGTCTAAAAAGACAATATACACCAGAAAGTGGAACCCAAATGCATTCATAAAACATAAATAAATAAAAATACTACTAACTATCACATTAAACGCAAGCGTAACGAACGTATTAGCCCTTCGAGCGATCTGCTGGAAGGCTCCGGGGTCCAGTCCGTTGGTCCTCCGCCGGAAGAGGCGAAGAAGGACTGCGAGGCGGTAAGAAAACTCGGCGTTACTGGTCCCAGCATTCATACATACTTTACGTCTCTCTTTCCTGGACCCGCAGAGTCAGTCTCAGCGTGTCCCCTTCGGCCGGCCAGCGGATCCGCGCCGGTTCTTTCCATCTCGTTCCCTCGAAGTGAATGTAAAAACAAAAAAGTGGGACGCCTTATTGTGCGCCGGTGAGACTGGCGACTCAAAGGCTTAGTGCTTTGTACGTGGAGCTATGCCTATGTGCAGGCGCAGCAGGAATAAGGGGTTGGCAGGCTACGAGGAGGAGGAAGAAGAAGAGAGGACGGCGGGGGGAGGGGGAGGAGGTCGGATGAAGGGGGGTGCGAAAGGGGGCGACGGTAACTACCCCGTGTATGGGCCGGCCGTGTACGTGCACCCTCGTCAAAGAAGTGGGGGAGAAAAATACACCTAGCTACTACCTCGTTCATTTTTATCCCCTAAAGCAATTTCAGCATTGTTTTAAAATAGTACTTAGCAGGGTCATTGTATTATGCATGCGCCCTCGGTCTAGTGGACTGCGCCAGTGTGTGAGAGAACACTTGATTCCTCGCGCACGTGAGCCCCGTCCATTGTTAACTCAGGAGAGAGAAGCGGCGGCGAGGAGGTACAGGGGTTCGGAGGAAAAGGAGCCCCGGGATCCCCGGGTGGGGTTGCAACACGTTCGGGAGAGGGCAACAGAAGGGATTTTCTCGGGCAAGATTTTTCAACCGTGAGCACCTCGGCCATGAAACGCATCGGTGCATTCGAATTCGGCCTGTCTGTCCAACGGCCCGAGCAACGCGCCTCTTCTCTCGCCCCTCTTTGCTACCCCCGCATCCAGCAGGAATTTCGGATCGTTCGAACTGACAGCGACCGGAAACTTAGGTCAAGTAACGGTACGCTCGGTCTCGAGGCAAGCTAATTACAGCCGGTTTTAAGTGGGCGACATCGTCATCGATTTGCCGGGGGAAGTTTTACAATAAATCTATCAACGGATCGATCGAAATTATTGGGTTTCACATTTTTCATTTGTAGACACTCGTTTCTCGATGCTTGCACTGCAATCGAAATTATTCTGCGAATCTTCTTTGGGAATTGTTAAAATTATTAATCGGAGAAATGTTTTGCATACGTTGTTTCTTTGATTTTTATTATACTATCGATATACTTGTAATTGGCGAAGTTGTGCATAATTACAGTAGCAGTATCGCTGTACTTATCATGGATGTAGTTAACACTAAACCTGTCGAACATTAAAATTGACTAGCAAACATTGTCTTATAAAAGTGACAAAAACTTTTAGAATTTCTGCGATCTTTATTACAATATGTGATCAAAGAAAGGAGTCTATTGAATCGATTCCTATGAAGGCAATTTTATTATTTATTTTATTATTCTAAGATGGTCACGAAAATTGCAAATACAATATCCTCCGGTCAAGTTCTGTTGGAAATGCAGTAAAGTCGCGATAACTGACACCACGTCCGTTTCGAAACGTTGCACTTGTCGTGTACAGACGCGAGTCGAAATTCTGGAATCTTCTAGGATATACTCTAAAGTAGTAGGGATGACACTATGGCAATTATCCTGCAGTCATTCGAGTAGTTAAAAGTATTTTTACCTTACAAGGTTTTGCATTTCAGGTGCAAGCATTTAACGAGATGTTCCTGCGAAGTTAGGAGGTCGCAGGATAAACTTTGAGGCAGAAGAAAAGTTGTACGTCATCCTGACACTGTGTCTGTGCAAGACAGGTTAATTCTACTTGATAAGTTGACCATCTAACAACGTAAGTATCCTGTAGTTTGATTTTCAATTTTTTAGTAGTTATGGCAGTTATGCTGCAGTTATTCGAGCAGTTAAAAAGACTTTTACCTTACAATGCTTTGCATTTCAGGTGCAAGCATTTAACGCGATTTTCCTGCGAAGTTAGGAGTTCGCAGGATAAGCTTTGAGGTAGATGAGAAGTTCTACGCCATTGTTACACGTGTCTGTGCAAGACAGGTTAATTCTACTTAATAAGTTGTGCATCCAACAACGTAAGTATCCTGTAGTTTGGTTTCCAATTTTTTAGCAGTTATGGCAGTTATGCTGCAGTTATTCCAGCAGTTAAAACGACTTTTACTGTACAAGGTTTTAGACTAGAAGTGCAAGCAGTTAACGCGATTTTAGTGCGAAGCTAGGAGATCGCAGGATAAGCTTTGACGTAGATGAAAAGTTGTACGCCATTGTTACACGTGTCTGTGTAAGACAGGTTAAGTCTACTCGATAAGGTGCGCATCCAACAACGAAAATGTACTGTTATTTGGTTTTCAACGTTTCAGCAAGGGCGATCAAGTACCATAAGGGACACGTTAATAAAAAGTAATTTAATTCGGGACGTAATCAACTTCATTCCTTTACATTGTCCGCAAAAATACACCGAAATTTTCGTATGCCCTAAAAGCCTCCACTTTTCCTGAAACGTTCCCAGTAACGACATTGAAAAATCGTATTAGAGATGATGAAAGGGCGCGCGTAGGATCAACTCTCGTTGGTCTCTTGGTCTCCGCTTCTCGTTTCATTTACAATAAAAATAACGTCATTATCTGAGCACCATTCTCATAAACGAACCTAAAAACCTCGGCAAGATTTAATATCGTCTAATTAAGTTCCGCGATGCAGCGGGTCGCGTTTATAAAAGAACGATTCCACACTAATGTGAAACGAATGTTCAACGACTATATTAAAATCAGATAACAGCTGAAAACGTTATCGTCTGAACCCTTTGTTCGACAATATAGTTGCCACAAAAATTCCAGAACAAAGTATCTCATTAATTAAAATAACAACTTCATCTTTTTTTCAAAATAAAAATATCAACATTCTTACAGTTTTGAGATCGTCATCAAATTTACAATAATAAACACCCAAAACATAAAAATAAAAATATAACAACATAAAAGTTCATTAATAATAATTTCATCATATAGGTGCCATTGCAGCAAAAATATAAAATACAAATAGTAGCAGTTTTCTATCATTCTTGCAGTTTCTGGATCACCACCAAATTTTATACAACAAACATGGTAAAAATTCATTAAAAATAATTACATCATATAGGTGCCATTGCAGCAAAAGTGTGGAATACCACAATGGTCTTTCAACATTCTCGCAGTTTCTGGACTGTCACCGAATTTGGTACAGTAAATATCCACAACATAAAAGTTCATTAAAAATAATTCCATCATGTATATGCCATTACAACAAAAGTGTCAAATACCATAGTGGTAGTTTTCCATCATTCTTGCAGCTTCTGGATTCCCACCAAATTTTATACAACAAACATCCACAACATAAAACTAAAATATAACAACATAAAAATTCATTAAAAATACTGTTGTCACATAGGTGCCATTCCAGCAAAAATATCAAAAACGTTATTCCACTTAATCCATATTTTGTTAAACGGAGATACGAAAAATCTATAAACTAATGCAATCGCAGAACGAGCCTCTTCCCTGTTGTATTAATTTAATGCAGCATAAACGAAGAAGTTTCTCCTCGGATCGAGGAAACTAATAACCTGACTTATTCAAGAGGCTGATAAGATAAGCCGAGCATTGTCCAACGATTATAATAAATTGTGCGAAACCGAGATTTACGCAAACACGAACGCCATAAGCGTATTATAAATTGCACGGTCGCTTTGAAATGTTGCGTTCGGCGATCGATATTCCCGCAGCACGGTGTAATTGTAATCACGAACACGAAAAATCGAAAACGCGATTGCAGCCACGTGAGAACTTGACCGTCGCGTATCGATCGTCCAAATTGCTGTTTAGTCACGGGTGATTATAACCGTATCGCGAAATAACTGTGGGGTGTGCAAAAGCAGAAGGAGGAGGAGGAGGAGACGAAGAGGGGTGGTCACCCCCGAATAGTCACTCGAGTCCACGGTTAGGGTGGTTCTTAGACTCTCCCGTTACTTTGACATTTTTAATTACCGACCCCTTGTTTCCGGCGAGTTCACTTGTCTCTGCTTTGTGTACGAGCCGACTTCTGGCGGCTTGACCGGCATTAAAAAGCGACATTCCCTGCAAGGAGTCGAGCACCATGAGTTAAACCTGAATTAGTAATCGTCCTAAGGCCGGCCGACCACAGCACTTCATGCGATTCTTCCCGGGGATCCTTTGATCATCGTCATCCCGAAAATTCGACGATCCTCTCGATGGCGGTCGAATTTTTTTTCCAAATCAATTTCACGGTCGAAAATTCGGAAAAAATTCAGAGCACCGTTCGCCGATCCATAGAATTCGCATGATTTTTTTCATGATTTTAAGTTTAACACAATTCATAGTAAAAAAAACTTTTTTACCGCTTCAACGCGGTATTTTTAAAAGGGTTAACGTTGCATGGTATTTCAGCTGTTCGCGCAAAGCGTAGAGAAACGTTCCTCGAATTTGGATTTCCTGCGAGGCAACCGAGCGAGATCCGAGCGTTCGCATAATCATCCGCGATTTAGTTGCAATTCGTACGAAACAGCGAGAGATTGAAGCCATTACCTTCGCAGCATCGATTAAAACAATCGATTGGTCGATGGCGCCGCTCATTAACTAGGCGAGCAGAGCAGCCTATTTATAAACGCGACTCGGATCCGCAGATTAGAAACACGCGCATTTCCAAAATTAGCGTCACCCTGTAGGCATAATGTAGATAGCCGTCCTTGCGTGAAACCAATAATCGCGCGGCACCGGGGTTGGATATAGATTAGAAGGGTGAGTCGGCATAGCTAATACACGCGTTAATAAGAGCCCCGTGTTCCACGCTCCACGCTCTGTATATAAGCGGCAGCCATGTAATTTCTAACCGCATTTCCCTGTATTCGCTTGAAACGTACGTACACGTACGAACGAAGGTGGCTGGAAGTTACGAGCCGGTATACCGTGTGTCCCGATGCAGAAAAGGGTTAACCGATCCGTACGAACGGGGATCTTCCATTCACGCCCCTCCCTTTTCCCCTACAGCTCCATCATCGTTTAATAACCCTCTGCCCTCCGAGCAATTTTAATTCCAAAGTCAACACATTTTTTCCCCGGACTCGAACAGCCTCATTCTACGTAACAATTCTTGCGTTATGCGTTTATGAAATTTAACCCGTTTTCAGATGCCACACGCTTGAAGTTAGGGATACATTTTTGTAGCAATTTATAGAATAGCATTTGATGATATGAACGATCGATGGAAAATATTGAATTTATCAGTTCTTTGATTCTCATCTGTGAAAATTGATTCGGCTGAAAACGCGTCCTATTTTGCGCGCCACGAGATTTTTAACACTTTTCTGCTGAAATTTGTTGAATTTCAGAAATGAGACATTCTTTCGAATTGTAGAATTTTTGTAGTTCTTGTGTATTTATTTGTTTTGTGATGCTGAGGTGGGGATAAATTTTTGAATTCTTAATAATTTATTGAGATTGAATCTTTGTTGCTTAAATCACTCGTTTTGGACTTTTTATTTTGATAATTGTTTAGATGCATTCAAAAGAGGTGGTTGTAAAGTTTTATTTAAGTGTGGTTACATTGTAAACG
The DNA here is from genome assembly GCA_028453745.1 of Agapostemon virescens. Taxonomy (NCBI): domain Eukaryota; kingdom Metazoa; phylum Arthropoda; class Insecta; order Hymenoptera; family Halictidae; genus Agapostemon; species Agapostemon virescens. The sequence continues at coordinate 6,319,222 of CM052088.1, forward strand.
AAATTTACTGCATTGTTTAATGCACTGTTTAAATAAAGACAATCTTACCTCTTTTGTAAGGCAACTCATAGCAGTCTCTTTTATTTAAATAATTATCGAAATTATATAGATGCATTCAAAGTAGATGACTGTAGAGATTCGAATAATTATGCTCATATTGTAAACGAAATTGATGCACTGTTTAAATAAAGACGATCCTGCTATTTTTATAAAGCAATTCATATCAATTGGTCTTAATGCTCTGTAGGTTCAGTGTGAAATGCAATTAACCATTTTGTAATCTAAAAATTGTTTTTAACTATTTTGTGGTAACTTTTAGTATTGTAATTTATAGACATTGCTATTTGTTTATGTTTTCTTCTGTGTATAAAATGGAAGAGTAGGTCAATTCGAAATCGAAGGATTTCTATGATAGTATGATAATATTCTATGACCTTCGGGGTGGCCTTCAACATCGAAATCGTTCCTAATCTATCTCCAGAAAGTTTGACCTATTTCTACAAAATAGAGAATATTGCAAAACCACTTCCGGAAGTCGCTTCTCTAAAACTGTAAAAGAATACGAGAATAATCTAGACTTTTATAAGCCTCGCAATTTTATTTACATTAATTTATTTACATTACTTCGTATCTCCTCCGGATCTCATCTGAATCTGATCTAATGAGTATACAATGAATACCCATTTGTTGGTGACACGACACCGTTAGGAGTCTCCTACACCTTAAAACGGATGAAGATCATCTGGCATACATTGAATACTCAACAACAACAAGTTTACAAAAATTATTAAATTTCTTCTTCCCGATATAAATTACACAACAGAATAGCCAAATTAAATTTCCTGTTTTGGCTATATATTACACAACGAAATGGCTAAAAATGGTAATCGAAGCGTTCTTGCAATTTTCGCGTAAAGTAGCGTAAAATGGCCACTTTTCGTGTCGAACTTTCATCGTGAACTTAACGCAGAATTCATGCAACAGCACGATTTCATATCGGTTTAGAAATAAATGGTGGGTGCGCGCGTATCGAAAGCCTCGTTTCGTCATAGCAATCTGCGCCCATGGCCCGGTTCCCCGTAATCCCTCGGAAGAAGGGATTCCCTTCTCTGTTTCCCCTGCAGCGATCCGGTCTCGATCCGGTCTCGATCCCGGTCGATCATCGCGAGTCGAAGTCTATGAAAGTATCCCGGCCAGGTGTGCGGGATCGTTCTCGATAAGGGCTGTGTCCGACGACACGGCGTATCCGGTCTTGTTCCGCGAACCGTTCCGCTGCTTAACCGGCACGAGCAGCGTATCACCCGTTACAGTTCGACTAGACGAGTACTTATACGCCCACAGAACGGCACCAGCTAGCCATGCACATTCGCAGGAGGCGGAGAGGGTGGCGGCTGTCCGTAGCCCGCAGCCTGTAGTCACGTAATTAGGTGATTAAAATTAGATCTCGCATCAGCCAGAAACTCAATTAGCAATTAAACGTGGCATTTTCTCTAATTACGATACGTTCTCACTAATTACAGTAGCTAACCTTCCCCCGCGTCTCGCGTTCCGCGTCTCTCGCGAAACCGCTCCTCCGTCTCTCTCTCTCTCTCTCTCTCTCTCTCTCTCTCTCTCTCTTTATTTCTGGGTCTCGTTCTCTGTCTCTCTTTTGATCGCTCTCTCCCTCCCTTTCGGTTTCTTTACTTATAACTCTTTCAATCCCTCCTTTTCTCGATTTCTCTCTCACTCTCTTTCGATTTTAGTCACTCTCTCGCTTTTCTTCGATATCGTTCTCCCTTCTTTGATTTCTGTGTTTCACTCTTCGTCGATTTCTCCCTTTATTTCTTCCTCGATTTCTCTTCTACTCTCTTTCGATTTCTCTCTCACTCTTTTTCGATTTTCCCCTCACTCTCTTTCGATTTCTCTTCTACTTTCTTTCGATTACTCTCTCACCTCATTTCAATTTCTCCCTCACTCTCCTTCAATTTCTCTCTTATCCTCTTTTTCACTCTTTTCTCACTCTCTTTCAATTTCTCTCCTTCCCCTTTTCGACGTCTCTCTCTTCTTCGATTTCTCCCTCACACTCTTTCAATTTCTCTTTTTCCTTCTTTTTCGATGTGTTTTTCTTCATGGATTTCTCTGTCTCTCTCGCTCTGTGCCTCTCTCTTCTTCGATTTCTCTGTCACTCTTTTTCTCTCTCTCTGTCTCTCTCTAGCTCTCTCTTACGTTTCCTCACTAATTCTCTCTCCTCCCTCTCGTTCGGTCGCACCCACATCCTACTAATTCTCGTCTTACCCTCTCTTCCTCCCACAGTGTCTCCCTCTCTCTCCCCCTCTCTCTGTCTCTCTCTCTGTCTCTGTCTCCCGCTCGCTCCCGCTGCCTCTCGCTCTCCGGCGCTCTCTCGCTCGCTCTCCTGCCTAGCAGTTTCTCTCGAACCAGCCCTCTGCACATAGCTCTCTTCCGTGATCCCATTCCCTGGCTCCTCTTCCTCTTATCCTCCGTCGAACCGTAGCATCGTAGAGCACTCGGCGAAACGAACCGGATCTGACTCGATGCACGCGTCGACCTATCGAAAGTATCGATGCCAATTGGCTGCCGGGTCTGCCTCGAACCCGCTTGCAACCCCTCCGACGACCATCGACGCACTCGTTTATCGAATTACAACTGTAGGAACCTGCGCCTCCTCGGAGCGTTTCCTCGATGAAACACCCGGCCGCACGACAGGCTTACCTTCCACTTAGTTTCGGTTAGGCGAGGGACGATCCGCGGATGATCAACGATAGCGTTCGAGCATGGGGGACCAGGGACTTGATTATGGGGGTGGCGATACGTCGCCTACTTGATGCAGCGAGCCGACGTCGCGCAACCGCGAGTTTTAAGAACGCAACCCGGGGAAGGAAGAGTAATTTGTTTGGGTTCGTCATAATTGCGTTTTCGCGCGGGGAACGATGGTATGGGGAACCGTGGAGAACCTTCTTTTCGGCGATGGGGAGGTTGAATCGAGTTGATGCACTGTTTTGTCTTCCGGTACGGTTGAATTGTTGTTTCTCGCAGACAACTACAATTCGTCTGATCCGATTGTAACAAATTTGTTGTTTGTATTTTGCACTTGAGCTGTGCGGTTTGTGTGACGCGAGGAAGACGAGTTTGAAGGAAGCCATCGACCTTTAGGACTCCAAAGGCGTCACTGAGGTGACATTAAAAATTGCCGTACTATGTAAAAATTGAATTGTTGCACTTACGAGTAACAGTAATAAATATATGCACGGAAGAAAATGAATCGTGTACAATGCAGCTATACTAGATTTAAAAGGTTTCTTGATTTCGAAATTAAATAAATTGCTTGCAGTGCTAAGAGTTAAGCAAGTAATTAATTAATTCTTCTTCGGTTGGACACAACTTTGAACATCTATTTTGTAAGCTGCCTCGTTTGATTGTTTTAACTTTACGATGGATCGAAAAATTATTCAATCGCTAAGTTTCTGGTTTTTCAGAAATTGTTCGTATTTGATCTGTGGTGACTTTGTTAAGAAAAATGGTACAATGTGAAACGTGGACTTGTATGAAAGGCTGAGGCCCCCATTTTCATTTGCATTTGTTTGTTTTTTAATACTTTGACTGCCATGTCACCCATATATGGGTGACAGAATTATTTGACAATGTTTAAAAATAAATTTGTACGTTAATGTATCGATTGCACTCGATTTAGTTGGTATCTGGAGAATGCAAGAGGGTTCAAAGATAACTATGTGTCAAACATTTTCAATTTTAAATTATTGCTTCATTAAATAACTTAATTTGATTTTGTAGTATTTTTGAGATTGTTAGTTGGGCAGTTAAAGTGTTAAAAAGATGTCGTTATTCGATACAGCAGGCGATAAACTGAGCACACGATTTGACTCGAGTACGATCCATATTCAAAGTTCTGTAGAAACATTGAAAAATTTTTTTCGTAAACGAATTTGCATTCTATTTGAACATCGAAGAATCCTCTTTCCAATGACACCTTAAAAATTGATCTACGATTTTTTTTCACCGACTTAGCGCACTTTGATGTACTGTCAAATGTAATGAAACATGAACCATGCCATGAGAAGTCCATACTGTTCGATATAGCCTTCCTTTCCGTTCCATAAAACGAAAAGAAAAAATCGTGGATCCATTTCTGAGTTGTCATTCGAAAAAGGAAGCTTTTCTCTAAAAATCTATGGCAAATCCATCGCAGAAAAAAATTTTTTAACATTTCCACAGCAATTTTAAGTTGTATCGTTCTCGAGTCAAACGTGTCCCCAGTTTCTCAACTGTTGTAACTTGCAAAAAAATCTCAGCAAAAATTGAATAAAAAGATTCAAAGGTACAATCTTCGAGCTTCGAAATGAGCCCAAGTTTTTGGCAATGGTATTTTTTCTAACGAAATGGGCGCAGTTTAACTACCGAACAATCAATCCAACGATATACATTGAATACATGGAAAATTACTAATGAAAACATTTTTATAACTTCAATAATTGTTAAAGAAAAAATTAGGGACCAATCAAAACAAATTCATATTGCGTCGACCATACGCCTAGAGAGAGAACGACATAAAGGGATTTTTATTTTGGTCGCAACATAAAAATTACGCATCGTTGAAACAAGTTTAATTCGAAAGTATACAGTATCTGTTCTTTATGGTTATAGTAGTCATAATTGGCGAGCGAAGGTCAGTTTCCCCTCGCATATTCCTTCGAACTTGACTGGTATTCCCATGTCACGCAACTTCTCCCTTTTTAAAAGATTAACAACATCTGTTTAAACATTAATACGAAGAAAAGGGAAGTGGTTCGCCGCTATAGTACGCAGCGACTAATTAAAACCTGTAGAGTAGCAATCGGCTGGCGCATTAATCAGTACGTGTACGGGTTTTGTAACAGCCAGTGGGTTGTACCTTACTTTTTACGCGGTTAATTAAGTTAATATTGCATTACGTGCAAGCATGTTTCGATCAAAATGAAGCGTACGCTTTAATGATAAACCCTGGTAGCCATTACACGTATCTTTTCCTCGATGAAAATTGAAATTAGGAAACGCGCAAGAAGAAGAAGAAGAAGAAGCAGAAGCGGCCGTGCAAAATTCTTCACCGCGATGCTTGCTGTTATTATTTTTTTCGGAATTCTTGTTAGCAATATAAAAGAACACATCTTCGCGAGTATAATTAAATTAGAAGGCTTACAGGTTTTATGGTTCTTTTATGTAAACCGGGCGGCACAACGAAACGTGTAATGAGGTTCAATGAGATTTTTATTTTAATGGTACCTTTTTAATAAGGCACGCCGATCTCGTACCGGTGGTTTTCGCGCCGTTTTAATTTGTACGATCTCAGATTAATTGATTGTCGGCCGTTTCATAAATTGGTCCCGGTATCTAAATTTCAATTTACACCCGGCACGGCCGCCCCGGCCGTTGAATAATAGATTAAAAGAAACCGGTCGAAACGGTTACGAAATTCAAGCGGCCGATTAATTAATCACTGAAATTAGCGAGTTTTTAGTATCCGAGCAGACTACGCGCGATCCTCTGGACGCATCGTTGATTTGTGCGATCACTTCCCACGCAACCGTCCGTGGCATCGTAAACTCTTGCCTCGAAAATTACCGAGATCGTTCCGATCCAGCGATAAACTCGGCCGGATGGATTCAGCCATTAGCATAATACGGCGAATGTCTGTATTACAGTTTTCGGTTGGGCTAACCACCAGCCGGCGATTAAACAGCATAATAATTATTATTTCTGAAAGGAACGGTCAGAGATAACCGATCGCAAACATTGAAAACCAACAGCATTAAACGCATAAACCGGCAGAGTTCTAGAAACTGTTAATCGTTTCCATTTCACGCGGCTGAACGATTTCGCAGAAGAGCTCATCTACCGTGAACTTAAACTCAACGCGAACTTACCGGCTCGAGGGCCCATCAATCCGCCACGCTGCGAGCTTCAAACCGCGTACAGAAACATTTTTGCTTCGAATCATATTTATATTAATACCTACGGAACGTAATTTTTCAATTTTTTATTTACGGTTACTTGGTATTAGAACGAGATTCGAAGAATTTATACGGTAATCTCTATGCGGCGAGGAAAAGCTTCGAGATACGTTTACATTTGATGCTGACTGATTCTATATGGTGTGTGACCATTTTTAATAAATTTTAAAGATTCTCCGCTGAGTTAATTGTAACAATGTGCATTTTAATGTTAGCATTTCCACGGTGCACGGTGGAGTATCTTTTTTATTGATCAATTGAGGGCATAATTATGAAAGTGGTCTAAGTCAAAATTAAAAAAAAAAAGAATGAGATTATCAGTTATTTCATAACTCATTATTTTAAACTGAATTAATTCAATGTCATTTTTACGATATTGTCAAAAATGAAACATCAGATAGTATTAGTAATTTCAACATAATCGCTTGTAACAAATGTGACCAGTCATTACTCTAAATATTTTCATCGTTTTAGAAGATTGAGGGTATTATGGTATAAATTGTTAAATAATAAAGATGCGTTAATGGAAAACTACCAGTACTCGAAAACGTGCACATTTCAATAAAAATGAATAATCACATGTTACAAATGCAAACAGTTATTACTGTAAATGGTTTCATCGTTTTAGGAGATTGAGGATCTTATGATTTTAATAACTGTCTCTAAAGATGTATTAATCGAAAGATTTCAGTACTCGAGACAGGTTCATTTCAATAAAAATGAACAATCATTACTCTAAATATTTTCATCCTTTTAGAAAATTGAGGGTATTATGATTTAAATGATGAAATAATAAAGATGCATTAATAGAAAACTACCAGTACTCGAAAACGCGCTCATTTCAATAAACATGAATAATCACACGTAATAAATACGAACACTTATTACTCTAAATATTTTCATCCTTTTAAAAGATTGAGGTTACTATGATTTAAATGATTAAATAATAGAGATGCACTAACGGAAAACTACCAGTACTAGAAAACGCGCTCATTTCAATAAAAATGAATAATCACACGTAATAAATACGAACACTTATTACTTTAAACATTTTCATCCTGTTAGCAGGTTAATGACATTGTGCTTTCAATAATTGTCAGTAAAAATACATTAATATTCGGCCGGAGCTGCATTTCACCCAATTCGACTAATTCTAAAGCGACATAAATTCCCATAAATGTTATTCGAATGAAGAAAATCGTGTCCGAAATCCGCAATAGATGCGAAGCATTTTCTATCGCTCGATAATGTATTCAAGCGACGAAGATCAGGGGGATGAAATTGTTGGTAGGCATATGATTAAGAAGAGCACAGCACTGGTGGCGAGCGGGATCAATTTTGACGGAATGAACGTCATCCGTTTAATCGACAATACCAATGATTCAAGCCACTGCCGACAACACGTGCTTACGAGAATCAGATTCGCGTTCATCGTCAGATACCCGAAATAACAATCTCGGGCACGTACATAACATGTCCCTGTCTCTCGATGCATATACGACAATCCGTGTAAGTGGCAAATTACCAAACCCAATAGTCGCGCCTGACTCCCGTTCAATAATTAAGTCGGCTGGTGTTACGTAACGTAGCTACGGTGTATAATCGTATCTACGATTGAGAGCCGTTCGTGTGTAATTCGATATGATTATTCATTGGGACAGGTGAATGCGACGGTAATTCCGCGGTGATTAAAATAATCGGCACCCGTGACCGTGCGCCAGCATCGCGTTTCTGTTGCCCGGCTGATAATAAACGCTTTCATCTGTCGACACCGCGGAAACCTAGCATGATTTCCACCGTAACCAGCCTGGTTACCACGGATACTTTTCCTGAAAGTCCCCTGGTCATCGTCTGCGTCTTGTTGAAGTCTCCCGACGCCGCGAGAATTTCCACCCTGGAATACCAACTTTTCCTAAACGTTCAGCGATGCTTCAATTTTTCTACTTCCTTTCTCTTCAAATAATGCAAACGTTAAAGCTATCACATATCCGTGTATTCAACACTAGAACTACCGAACAATCAATCCATCGATATACATTGCTTTGTGATCATAACGAGACTGCATACAATACTTATTGTAAGGTATACGTCATTAAAGAAGTACATCCGAAAGTTTCTGATGAAAACATTTTTATAACATTAATAATTGTGGAAGATAAAACTAGGGACATGTCAGAATGACTATTACATATTTCAAATACTCGCTATACTTACTCTTACATAATAGCAAATTATTACTACTTTATAAAAAAATTGTCTAAGCACTAAAATTTATGTTCACAAGCAGATTTTTTCTTCAACTTCAAGATTACAGTAACTGAAAGAATAGTATACAATGATAAAATTATTATTTTAACACTCACAAGAATGGCAGTTTAATTTAACTATGTACAGTAGCGCACGGAAGTATTCGGACACTCTTCAAACCTAAATAACTTTTTAAAAATTGAACCAAACGAATTGACTTTTCTGAAGCAACTAGCGGCATTGATTTACTAAATGATAGGGACACGACTTCAAAGATTTGCCAAATATTGGCAAATATTGCTAAATATTGAGGGTAACCCTCTTCTTAAAATCGTGAAAAATTGAAGAAAAATTATAGGTCTCCGATTTTTTTGTAATTTTGCTTACACGTTTCTAGACGCGCGGTCAGAGTGTATGCCAAATTTTAGATCGATCGGAATCGAATTGCAGCCGTGGCGCGACTTTGAAGTTTCGGGGCGATCAATCGCGAAAATGGGAAAAATTAGGGTTGATAAAACGAAGCCCCCTGGATTTCCCTGTCATGCTAGCCTAAATTCTGGGGGCTCTTCTTAAAGAGGAAGGTTTAAGGAAGATTTTCGCGTTTGATTCATGTCGATAGCTCTAATAGTTTGGCCGGGGCACGACTTCAAAGTTTTGCCAAATATTGCCACGAAATCGCTAAATATTGAAGGTATACCCCTTCTTAAAATCGTGAAAAATCGTTAGGTCTCCGATTCTTTTGTAATTTTGGCTACATGTTTCTAGACGCGCGATCAGAGTATATACCAATTTTTAAGTCGATCGGAATCGAATTGCAGCCGTGGCGCGACTAT
>CM052088.1:6328403-6363442 GCA_028453745.1 Agapostemon virescens
TCAATCGCGAAAATGGGAAAAATTAGGGTTGATAAAACGAAGCCCCCTGGATTTTCCTGTTATGCTAGCCTAAATTCTGGGGGCTCTTCTTAAAGAGGAAGGTTTAAGGAAGATTTTCGCGTTTGATTCATGTCGATAGCTCTAATAGTTTGGCCGGGGCACGACTTCAAAGTTTTGCCAAATATTGCCACGAAATCGCTAAATATTGAAGGTATACCCCTTCTTAAAATCGTGAAAAATCGTTAGGTCTCCGATTCTTTTGAAATTTTGGGAACACGTTTCTAGTCGCTCGGTGAGAGTGTATGCCAAATTTTAGGTCGATCGGAATCGAATTGCAGTCGTGGCGCGACTTTGAAATGTTGGGGCGAGCAATGGTGAAAATGGGAAAAATTGGGGTTGATAAAAGGTAGCTTCCTGAAGTCCCCTGATATGCTAGCCTACATTTTGAGAGCTCTGCTGAACACGTTAAGCGCATTACGTTACTCGACTGTTTATACTCCGATTCTAACCGTGGGTTCAACGGAATGGTACAGAAATTCGGCGTGGCGCTTAACGTGTTAACTGCTATCCACTACCCAGCGTCTATGGCAGGGTCCGCTAGTCAGCCTTACTGACAAATCCTCTAGCGGACCTAGGACGAAACGCTCCCCTTTCCTTCTTTCCTTTTCTTTCTCTCTCCACCACACTTCCAGTAGCCGCCACAATATAAACACGTCCGTACTCAATCACGTATAAACAAAGACTGAAACAAGTGACATAAACATTAAAGTACGCGACGAAACATTGGAAGCGCCCCATTCAAATTTACAAATATTTCAAATAAAATGTAGAATATGTTGGACTTGTATGTTCCACCGGAAGCAGCATCTACAAGACTTGCAAAAAGAGATTCGCATCTAAAGCACGATCAGAATGAACGTTCTCGCTTCCGATTATTGCGTGGAATAGGTTTGAAAGGTTCGGCTAATCGTTTCGTAGAATAATTATTGTAACGTCACGGCAATAGAAGAACGAAACGCAAACATTGGCCGTGCATTAGATTTCGACAACAGAATTCACAAAGCGGCGTGTTACCGGTGCGTTAATAAATTACCGTGATCCGGTTAGTCCGACTACGAAAGAATCACTTTGATGGCATGTTACAAAAGATACTAATGACAATACACCGGATCGATGAAGTTAGCCTAGCATGACGCGGATCCTGAAAGGCTCGGACTGGTGAGATATATAATTAAAGCAATATTTGGGCTTACGTAATTATGGTTCATTAACGAACAGGGTCCCCCCAAAACACCAGACTCAATAAGATACGCATGCTTGGTTAACATTATGTCACATAGCCGAATTACGTCCCCAGTTCCATTAGCTGAGTTGGAATAAAGTTACCGATCAATAGGCACCGCTGTGCGGGTTGTATGTACAAACTGATCGCGCGAAGGTTCCTCTAAAGCCCCGATATTGACGAATAATAAACTGGGATATTACCCTATTGTCCTTGTCGCATGCCGCCGGGGAAGGGAGCACAGGTTTCCAACGAATTTTTCGAACCGACCAACCAAAATTACAGGATCACGTGAAATTTGAATTTTATGCGAGACATTAACCTTGTCGGCTGACAATGCAATCGGTACAGCATAAAGAATTATTATTGATTTACATTCTGCAGAATATAACGACACGGAATAATTAAAGAAAATAATAAATTAACGCTTTGACTGCCTTGTCATCGATATATAGGTTTCTAAATTAATTTTAACGTTGTGTATTCGTTCTATCAAAGTCGATGGTAATCTAGAAAGTGCAAGAAGGTGGCAGGAGTACTCTGCATTATACATTTTATTTTTTCAATTTTGATTACATTCGACATCTCATTTCGATTTTGTAGAATTTTAAAAATGAAAACCGAATTTTAATATATACTAGCTTGACTTTACGTCCCCATTTTTTAAAATGAATTTAAGGAGAGGAAATGAAGCTACGATGAGGTTCATAATGGCATTTTCATATTCACATACAATAGCAATGAAATATATAATTACTAGTTGTTTTATCCTTTTTCTGGGATCTTCCCAAAATTCTGTATAAAGTTTCTGAAATAGTATTAAATGCATAATTGTAAACATAAGCAAATATATAATTATGAGTGTATAATATAAATACATTAATGCAAATAAATAGTAAATTTATAATAGTAAATGTATAAAAATACATTAATGCAAATAAATAATATATGGGTGACAGAATTATTTGTCCATGTTTAAAAATAAATTTGTGCACTAATATATTCATTGCAATCAATTTACTTCATATCTCGAGACTAGAAAATGATTGAAGGATAACTATGTGTTAGACATTTGAAGTTTTCAATTGTTGTTGCATTAAATGAATTACTTTGATTTTGTAGATTTTTTTGAGGCTGTTGGTTGGGCGGTTAAAGTGTTAAGAGGTAATAGAGTTACTTTTAGTGCTCGGCGAGTGTTAACCGAATTCAGACCGAGCCAGAACATGTTTCCGAAGAAGAGGTTGGAAAGATCGGCGAGTCACCCTGACGGTATTCGAGGTATCGACGTGGCCGTCGAATCGGCGCAATAATAAGACCTCATGAATAATAAACCTCTCGACGGGTCACGCTTCCTCGGGCCAGCTCGCGATTATTTTGTAGCCGCGCACAAATTAAACTTCCGGCCATTAGAGGATTGATCCAGCTCGGAATGGAATGTAATATCACGGAAGGTGGCTGGCGTCGTTCGAGGAGAACTAGGAAGACGCAAGGGCGAGGCGGGGGTGGAGATGGTGGCCGCGTGAGCGACGGGGGTGCAGGATCTTAATTATAATTCTTGGCCGCGAAGTTCCGACGAAAGCCTCGCAAATGAGGTCGGCGCCCGTCTGACACAAACGATATCGTGCACGACCGCGAAAAACCTGACACCACGGGCCACGGTCCGTTTCTGTGACGTCACCGAATGCATTATCCAACCGCTACAAAACACTCGGAATTATTACAAATTATTGCCGTTAAGACCAAGGCGATTAACATGTCATTCTCGATCGACGATTGCAAAAATTGGGCAACGTCGAAGCTATTTATTTCCTCGCATCGGAAACTGAACGTTTTACACTTGGCATTGGAATGGCAACTCTGGGGCGTCATTAAAAATTTCTACACTTTTAATAGTATTCTTAACTAGTGCAGGGAAAAATAATAGTAAAGCAACTCGGTATGCATAGGAGAAAATTAATCAGAAATAATGAAAATATTCTACGTTAGAAGAAATACTCTGATTTTCGAGTTGTAACAGCTTCGAGTGCAGAGGGTTAACGTAATCCAATGGCGACTTGGAGGCACTACTAAAAATTGCTACATTGTTATTTATAATAATTTTTACTGTCACAAAGACGAGTAATATCGACAAAAAAACTTCCTATGCATTAAAGAAAATTAATTGTAAAGAATTAAATTATTCTAGGTCAGAAGAAATGCCCTGATTTTGGAGTTGAACAGTTATACTAACTAAATTATAGAGAGACAAAATATTCTAGGTCAGAAGAAATGCCCTAATTTTAGAGTTGAACAGTTGGACTTGGAATAGCTTTGACAAACGGTTAAGATTTATGAGGTTACCCCTTCCATTCGAATTAATACCCGGAGGAACCATTAAAAATTGACTCATTATTATTTAATACAATTTTATCTTCTCTAAAGACGAGTAATATTAAAAGAACCTCCAATCGTACATAGGAGGGAATAAATCATGTGGAATATGTGAAAATATTCTAGGTCAGGTTAGGGTATTCTTAGCACTAGGTTAAGAGAAACCGTAAAAATGGCGGGTTCTAATATTTTTAGTCTACGATTTTCGATTATTCAGATTGTAAAGTGATCATAAATTAAAATGAACACGTTGTTGTTACTTTTACAAAGTAATGAAAAATAGTTGCATTTAGTGTACCGTAAAAGAAGCTTTAAATAATTAGTGTATGTCGCAGACTTCGCATAATGAAGCAGATTTTGTGCTAACTTATAAAATAGATACTGACACTATTGTAAGCAGTTGAAATCGTGAAGATGAGCCATTGGAAAAGAGAGAACGCTTCGTAGCGAATTAGATGTTGAAGAAATCAAGCGGAGATGGGTTTTGCATTGTCGCGGGTTAGATTTCGGAATAAGTTTGCGAAAGAACGTTCGATTTGGGATTAACGGTTACATATATAAAATTGTTTGATGAAAGGGTTCATCCGGGGGCGCGCAAGGAACGGCGGCGAGACACTTCCGGGAAATTGATTACCGGTTTCGATCGAATTCGTATCAAATTCAACAAATATAATTGCAGTAAAAACGAAGCTTTACCGGTGCGACACGTTCCCCGCGTTCCCGACAATTATTTCTCCATCCATTTCCTATCGCCGCAACCACGATATTCTCGAGGAATCCGATATATTCAATTAACGTTATACCGCACTTCCACTTGCGGCTCCGCCGTGTTTCGTGCCCGCGGTGTAGAGAGAAAGAGTAATTCTTTTCCAGGACATCACGTTTTTTACACGAGGGGAAACGTTTATGAGGTCAATATGCGGTTGCGGTCGCTTATGATTTTAATTCGACCGGTACACGGCCCTTCCCGCCGGTCTCAATCTTCGCCACCGACCGAAATCGGTTAACGATTTTTGAACGAACCGACACAAGGTGTGTCGCGAAAAATTCACACCGCCCAATTTTATTCTACTGGCGACTCGTTCTTCCTATGTTCCGGTGCAACACCGAATTCAATTCACCGGTTATCGGAAATTAACATTCTGAAACTCTTACATACTCTAAAGACGAAGGCCTTGACACAGAATTCAGGTCTTTGCAATATTTCTAAACTATTTCTCACGTGTGATACGAAACTAAATTTAATTCGCAAGCTGTACAATTTTTAAATCGTCTCTTATGTCGGACACCAATTAAACTTAGTTCACCAGTTATTGAAAATAAAAATTTTGGAACACTTAAATATTTTAAAGACGAAGATCTCGATAGATAATTCACTTCTTTGCAACATCCTTGCACTGTTTCTTACATGCGATTCTGAACTAAATTTAATTCACGAGTTGTATAATTTTTAAACCGTTTCTTATGACGGATACGAATTAAATTTAATTCGCCAGTTATCGGAAATGAAAATTGTGGATCACTTAAATAGTCTGAAGAAGTAGAACTTGGTAATTTAATAGTTTAATTATAGTTTAGTTTAATTAAACTGTTTTCTAGAGAAATAACTGTATTTATTTGTGTAACAATAGCCACGAGCAAATCTCGTTAATTCAAGTACCAGTTACGATTCATAAAACACTAGAAAATTTTCTATTCAAAGAACTCTACAACTATTTGATCGTGTTGTTAGTTTCCTCGCCTACCTCTTACTGCCGCGATTTAATTATACCAATCTATACGTTCATCCGAAAACAATGCTTCCCATACAGGCCATTAAAATGAAACCAGTGGGAACAAAATATTCATAAACATAAATTAATTATTCTTTCGAAGTCTACGCAGTATTTAGACACCTGCGTTCGGCCCATTATAAAAATGTATTGACAATCATTCGCACAATTAATTCGACCGTCGGTTATGAATTATTAAATCAATTATTGAACCGTAGCTGTTCACACAATTAAGAATAACAATACAGAGATATTATAGTAGGATGTAGTAGGACGACAGAATACCAGACAAATTAATTAGAAAGCAACCAAATAAAAATGAAACGAAACTCACCCCCTGACGGCCTACCCAAGTTAACAGGTTCAGCACCTCTGGAAACTGTAGAGAGGTAGGTTCACTGGCCGGGGGAACCAAATTCCTGCATCGATGTCCTCGATCGGTCGATGCCGCTCATTACCCTCCCACGAATTCGAAAAAACCAGTAACGTGGCCGGACGGGGAATCGACGCGGGGGGTAGTTCGAAAAAAACATTTTTTTCACCCCGACGAAAATTCCTTACGCCGATAAATCACGATTATTTGACCGAGGCTTCCACGGCCGGGCAGTATATTTTACTTACAAAGTCACACGTTGGATCACGCGCACACTTTTTTTCCCCGGCTGGCCGGGTATTACATTTTTAAATGGTTTTTACGTTTTGAATAGCAATGGGGGTTTGCCCGCATACCTTTACCGTGGCCGTGCGGCTACCGGTGCCTACACTTCCCCGCAGCCCCTTTCATCCCCCGGAGTACAACTATCCGGCGTCGGGACACCCGCACCCCTTTCTTTTCATCCCCCGGACCGATTTCTCGTCGACCGCCACGCTCCGAATAGCTGAATTCACTGGGAACTTGTCGCGCTGCTTGTTCGGTCTCAAGCAGGCCGAACGTGAAAATTAGGCGCGGTCATCTGCAATAGTCAGGGAAATCCGACGGTGCCAAGGTCGTCGAGTTACGTCGGGCACGGGTTGTAGGCCTCTATGAGCGAATGCGTGAATAGGGTGCTGGTGTATGCTAGTATAGTAAATACATTGTGGGCGTAGTAAAACTATTGTAAGAATACAGTAACAGTATTGCCAATGCAATAAAAGTATCGTAAGGGTGTAGTTAAAGTATTCCTTGTTGAGTACAATTATTGTAAAAGTTGAGTAAAAGTATTGCCAGTATAGTAAAAATATTTTTGGAGTATATTAAAAGTATTGCAACAGTACGGTAAAAGTATTGTGAGAGTATGGTAAAAGTGTCGCCAGTATTGTGAAAGTATCGTAAAAGTATTTTAAAAGTATTGTAAGAGTACACTGAAGATGTTGCCAGTATAGTAAAAGTATTGTAAGAATATAGTAAATGTGTTGAAAGTATAGTAAAAGTCTCCGAAGAGTACAGTGAAAATATTGTACAAATGTAGTAAAAGTATTGTAAGAGTGTAGTAAAAGTGTTGTCAGTATAGTAAAAGTATTGTGAGAATATAGTATAAGTGTTGAAAGAATAGTAAAAGTTTCCTAAGCTTGCAGTGAAAGTGTCGTATAAGTGTACTAAAACTATATTAAAAATGTTGCACGAGTGCAGTAAAGGAATTGTAAGAATATAGTAAAAATGTTGCCAATATAGTAGAAGTATCGTGAGAATATATTAAAGGTATTGTAAGAGCACAGTAAAGGTATATGCCAGTATGGTAAACGCATTGTAAGAATATAGTAAAAGTCTCCTAAGAGTATAGTAAAACTTTTCTAAGAGTATAGTATACTATAGTAAATGTAGAACACCATTTTTTAATAAGAGGTTCTGTTTCCAAGAAAATCGAGCCAAGGGATTCGGCGAACGCGCGTGATATTGAAGGGGAATCGTCTGACACGTCTGTGCATGACCTACCGCATCTACTTCGGCCAAATGCTGAGCACACGAACCCGACGAATTTTCAGAGTTGATTTTCTCGAAAACGAAGTATTATACGAAAAAATAGCATTTCACATTTTCGAATTGTTTTTTCATATACAATCCCTCCTCCATGGTTGTACCATCAATTTTGAAACACTTTATAGATTTACATAATGTTTTTACTATGTTGAAAAAGTTTGCAAACGTAAGCAGCAAGTTAAACGAACCGCAAAATTTTTATATTTGTTGTTCGCTAAACATTGCCTTTAGCCGGAAACAGCAATCTGAAAATTTCAGGTCTCTAGCCCTTCGTGTGAGGGTAATGCGAGGGTGGAACCCCTGAGCTATATCATTTATTTTTCCAGTTATTACTTGAGATAGGTAGAAAAATTGCAGCAAGGTACAAATCAGCTTTAATTGAGATTATTTCCGGAATTGTATATCAATTATTAGGAGTAGAAAAGATATCGTGTTTGGGGTGGCTTTTGAAAAGAACGCTTTGAGTTACATCAAAATCTACTAAGTTAAACGATGTTAGGACAACGCTGTTAATAGAATACTTCGTTTATGCGTCATTAACTATTAAATGTTTCTTCGAAATGTATAACATGCAATGCTTCAATTAAATTATATTTCATGTTATATTCACGTTTTCCGTTCATCTCCATCGAAATGAATAAGTTGATCAAGATTTATTATATCCTACAGTGACATGTACAATACACAAGTTCTACCATTAATAATTAAATGGTTAAATGGTGGATGACTTTTCGTTAAAAACACGCCAAGATTGCTATATAATCCTTCATTTAAGCTGGCTGAATCCAAACAAATTTCAATTTCACACTTCAATTGCCCTCTTTAGGATACAATCTCAACATTACAGAACAAGTATAATTAATTTAACAATTAAATGTCTTATAATCCAGAAGAAATTCTTACTCTTTCAGTTACACGTTACAAATATATTATTTAAAATATATAATTATATATAATTATAGTACTACTAAAAATAACCTATCTAAAAATAAAGTACCACACTTACACTTTACACACAAAAAGCAAATAAAAACTACCCCCAAGTGGTCATCGCTAAGTATTACAAAATTTTCCATAAAACAAACATATAAAATAAACTGAAAACGCCATTTTCCCATGATCGTAAGTCCCACTAAAATCTGCCGTTCTTATAGAAAAATTTCACGGAACGTCGATCTGTACGGTTTCCTATAGTGTCTTATAGTATCGTTGCGTGTAAGCCGCGAGAGCGGTCGCTGTTCTCGTACACATTCGTTAGGTCGCGGGTTTCAGATTAAGGGGTATGAGCGTAAAAAGGGGGCAGCGGTCGAACGCGAGGAGCCAGCGCGGCATCCGGGAGGGGGGGGGAATGTGGGAAAGAGGGGGGCGCAGGGGTTCGGTAAATGTAAAAATATTGCTGAATCGGTGCAGATAACGGTTTCATATGGGGGCTCTCTCTACTACGGCTCAACACCACCTCGCCCTCGAATACCCGCCCCCGTAACCCCCGTGCCCGTCCTATCCGGTGTGCCCCACCCCCGCGTGCGCCCCGATACGGTGCGGGACTTGCTTTGAAAAAAATGTATCTCGACTCCGGGCGTAGTGATACGAAAACGTTTTGCATTTCAGCGAGCACGATGGCAAGCCCGTGCACCCGTTCCAAGCGCGCCCGGTAACGAATCAAACGAATAACTTTCGACGCGCGAATCGTCCCGCCGAAAATTACCGGTAGTTCCACGGCAAAACGGCCGTATAATACGCGAAAGTCGAGAAAGTCGGATCGCCCGGCGATCCATGAGCTGTAATCTCCAACCGACCGTGGATCCTCATCGATCCGCGCCGGTAACAAGATTCCGTATGCAGATCGAAAGTTCTCGGTCGCTTATCGGGATTAATATTTGCCCCTCCCATCTCCTCTAACACTGTTACCCTCCCCGTTGACGAATCCCGTAGTTCCTACGGACGTATGTCGCCGCTCGAATAAATTAAATATTGTTCGTTAGCAGCGGCGTGTTAGTGTCGTCGTTGTATCTCGATATTTCGCTTCGTTCGATCGTATTTCGCACTCGCGTGTACTCGCGGAAACGTACTCTCTCTCTCTCTCTCTGTGTCTCTCTCTTTCTCTGGTTCTTCTTCCGCGATTAAAAACCTTTCGAGATTTTAATCGAAGAAAAATATTCGCATCAGTTGAACGGGAACGACCGATCGATCGATCGCCGAATGTATTTTCAATGGGACTCCTACAGCCCGCCGTCGCGGTTTCGCATTTATTCTCCTGATGCTGTTTTCACGGGGATGCAATCTTCCCTGTGCGAACGATCTCAATGGAAACAATTTGTTGATCTTCGTCGACGAACCGGTTTTCGGGGTTTTGTTTCGCCGAACGGAGTTTTAAGTGACGGATGGGTTGGATTAAGTATCGAGTAGATCACTCGGGGTTTGACATTTTTCTGGGGTTGTTTCGGAAGATTGTTGGATACTTTCGATGCTAGTTCTTTGGGTAATATTTTTCTTTGCTTTTTTGGATAGTTTATTATTTTTCGGAGGTTGGTTAGAAATTTCTTTTTAAATATAATTGAGAGAAATTTGTTAATGTTATACTTGGGGGGTGCAGTTTGTTTTAGTGAAAAGGGGTTAGAGGATTGTAGAATATAATAGTTCTGATTAAAAGATCATCTGGAGCGGTGTGCTGCTTTTGTTAAACAATGTGATCGTTTCGTTTTCGTTTCGGGCCACTCGAAATCCGAAAGAACGATTTTTTGTACGGTAACCGGAGTATAATTTGTTTCGGCGCTCGCTTAAGGACGTTTTAATCGCCGTGATTACCGGCAGCTGCTTTAAATGCGTCTCATTATGAATTTAAGGAAGGCTGCGGTAAATTACGAGGCCCATAACTTTCCAGATTATTTCGCTGGCTACGATACTGCAGTTCATCAATTTTCATTTTAATGCTGCTCCTCCCCACCCCTTCGAGTAAACCGTTTTAGGGCGTTGGCGACGCGTTTTCGAGGATCGGTTCCTCTTCTTCGATGCGACGTGTTATTAACGCGCTATTAACCCTAGACACTCGAATCATCACTGAAAATGACTCAGCGGTTTCACTAAAAATTGCCACGCATAAACAAATTTTTAACTGTTGCAAGGAAGAATAACTGTGCAGAACGATATACATGTTGTAGCTCAGAAAAAATGTCTCAATTTAGGATTTAAAACAGCTCCGGATTAACATTTCTCAAATTAACCCTTTCACTCGAAAGGTGACTCTGAGGCACCATAAAAAATTTCCAAATTGTCTATAAATATGTAAACCTACGTAAAGTAATTTTTGGTAACAGTGAGACGACAGTTACTTTAATAATAGTCGAATGACAATTATTTTAATAACGGCTAGACAACAATTTTTCATAGTAAAAAATCACATATGCATAAATGGAAATTAATCATGGGGAAGAAAAATGTTGTAGGTCAAAAGAAATGCCTTAGTTTTGGATTTTAAACAGCTTCAGGTGCAAAGGGTTAAAATTTACAATATTAACCATTTGCAATCAAATTGCGACTCTGAGGCACCACTGGAAACATCCACGCAATTAGTATAAACAATTTCTAACTGTCTCCAGCGCGGCTAATAATAAAAAAACTCTATATGCTTAGCAATAAGTGATACATGGAGAATGAAAATCTCTAGATCAGAAGAAACGCCATGGTTTTGCATTTCAAACAGCTCGAAGCGCAAAGGGTTAAGGCGACCACGACTGTCAACGGTTAAAAAATTTCTGTCATCGAACAAACAACGAATTGATTCGCACCCCTTTGGCGATTGAATTGCTCGAAAACCTGCAAGGCAGAATAGCGAATCCCCATATACCCGACAGTCGCCGTATCTACCCCCGGATCTTCGTCACATGCAACCACCATAGACAGCATCCCGATCTCGCGACTTCCGGTTCCTGATCAAGGCACGGCCAGAGCGTTCACCGGCGTCGCATCTGGATCCTCTGACAATCCTTCCTGGATCCGTGACCCGGGATCATTCGAATAATGTCACCGAACGTATTTATGGCTCGTTCGTTCGGCCCCGCCCCAATCGGGCGCCGACCCTCCCCCCGCCCGTCGCCCGACGCCGTTCGGCAAAAAAAAAGCGTTATTTTCGAGATCCGTAGTAAATAAAATTGCAGATTAATTCTGGGTAAAATACTACGATTCGAGGAACGCTCGGGCGTCGCGTTGTTATCGTTGGTATACAGGGGGCGGGGGTAAAAAGCGCGGCGAGGGAGGGGGTGGACGGAGGGGGCGGGTGCAGCGGAAAAAAAACGAGAAGAAGAGGGTGGGAAAACAGAAACGATTGTGTCCGTGTGTCTGTGCGCGGGTCTGTGTGCGCGATCGTCGATGGACGGGTGGAGGTAAAAAACAAAAAAAAAAGTAGGAGGAGGAGGAGGAAGAGGAGGAAAAAAAGAAACAACAACACACGCGGAGAGGGGCGGGAGGGGTAGGAAAAAAGGAGGTACAGACGCGTGTATACGCCCGCGGGCGGAAAAATGACGCAGACTAGAGAGAGAGAGAGAGAAAGAGAAAGAGAAACACAGAGACACATACACATACAGAGAGAGAGAGAGAGGAAGAGA
This sequence comes from Agapostemon virescens, assembly GCA_028453745.1. Taxonomy (NCBI): domain Eukaryota; kingdom Metazoa; phylum Arthropoda; class Insecta; order Hymenoptera; family Halictidae; genus Agapostemon; species Agapostemon virescens. The sequence goes on from CM052088.1 coordinate 6,340,386, forward strand.
GAGAGAGAGAGAGAGAGAGAGAGAGACACGCACGAGGCGGAAGGTGGTTGAATCGTCGTCGTTGTCGTCGCCGTCGCCGTCGTCGTCGTCGTCGTCGTCGTCGTCGTCGTCGTCGTCGTCGTCGGTTGACGGCGGGCGAAGGAAGTCATCGAATTGGGCTTATCAAATGGAACCGATCGAGCCTACGGCGCTGGAACTGATTCTCGCGGTTCACGTAACGAGCACGGTTCAGCTGTTGAATCGAGGGTTCACGCGCAGTTGAACCGCTGAGTGGCCATGAGTCACCTTAGGAGCGCGACAGTGGTGCTTCGAAAGGGTTGAAAGCATGAAACAAAATAGAACGAGGGAAAAAGAGCGAGAGGAGAGCAGAGTCGGTGGAAAAAGTGTCGAGGGAGGAAAGAGGACGTCGCTCTGAGAGGCGAGGATCGCGTAGAGGATGCACAGGTAGACGTTCCCCGGTGTCAATTGGTCCGATCGGATTTTGTTTCACGAATGCGTTGGCTGTTACAATGCGTGTAATTCGCTCGAGTGCCGCCGCCGACGTCGATGATCCTGGATGATGGGAAACGAGATGGATCTTCTTCTTTTTTTTTTTTTTTTGGTAAATATTTTCGGAAAATGATTTCGCCACGGCCGTTTCGTTATGTTAATTTCTTTTTACGAGGGACGGTGGTGTGGGGTAGAAGAAGGATCATTGATTATTGAATGCACGAGTTTCGGAGAGGGTGAGAGCCGCTGCCAGCCACGCAACGAAACGCAACGCAGTACCCGGACCCCTCGTATAATTCTACCCTTACAATTATCCCCGGCATTAAAAACACGATGTTAATTTCTCTCCGCGCAGAACGACGGGAACCCCTTCGATTCAATCGATTTGTAATTCTGCGCCTAAGTATTGCCATCTTGCGCGATACTCGCCATGATGAATTCGTAATATTCGGAGCAGGGCGCGCCGGTGAAATCGGTCGGCGAGAACAAGAGGCTGCACGAGCGATTTGAAAAAGCGGCTGTAAGCTGCTTCAAACCGTGCACTTCTATCGAGTAACGATTTTATAATTATTATCGTTGAAAACAATATGGCATTCAGTTTCCTAGGTACCGTTTCGAAGTTCTTTTGCAACGGGTCCTCGGAAATCGAAACGATCGATGCTTAGATTTATAAATAATGAAATTGGTTTTCAATAAAAGACAACTGTATAAATAAAATTTAAATTTTGTATTTAGAATTGAATTTAATAATTAAAACATTTAGGGCAACATTTACCGATATTATTTATCCAGATTTAAAACGGTATGTATAAAATGCGTGTTCATATTTTATTGTTTTCCATGCTTAAAGTATAATTTTTCAAGAGAAAAATTACTTAGTTTGCCATGTAAAAAATTTAATACCTATTTGCAAAATGTCCATCACTAATTTTCAGTCTTCTTAATCGTATTCACTGATATAGTTGTTTTTCTATGCTTTCTTTATGTTTTTCATATTTTAGTACTTACGAGATTAGGTTAAAAACAATTTAAATTGGGAGTAATTATTATTTCAGTATCGAATGCAAATGCGTTGATACGTTGGAGTTTGCGGATTTACGTGCGATCATATGTTAAGTCTTCTAAGGTTTATTTTATTTAGGCCGTGATCAATCCGTCAAATATCGATACTACAACTTGTTTGAATATCCGCGTCGAATTCGCCACTAAACCCGAGCAAAAAAGCAGAAATTCCAAAAAGCCCTAAAAAGTCAAACGTTGTCAGGTTTACATCAACCATGGACGTTATGAATATTGAAAACCCTCTAAAATCAAACTGTGGCTGGATTATAAGAACCAGGAACTTTATGAATATTGATTTCATAATCAACGGGTTACATACTGTGGATCATCTGTATGATATTTGACCCGGCGCTAAATCGAAGATATCAGGAGCACGAAAATGTTTGTCGATTTGACTTACAGAAGCTTCTGGAATTTTATGAATATCGAAATCTTCATGAATATCTGAAATTCAGTTCTGTCCAACGATATACTTCACGAAGACTCCTATATTTCATACGAATCGGTTCATTGCCAACGCATGGTACGATAAAAAATTTAATACTAAACAAACCTATTCTACAATTGTAAAACACTTACAGCACAGCCATATACGAGAACCGACAGGGAAAATATTAAGCAATCTTTTCCTTGTGCAAAATGCCAGCTGCTACACATAGTTGTATAATAAATAAAGAGAGATATGCATTAATATAGACATAATTTAAAATAAAGTGTGGTGTGTTGTTTAAAACATCTTCTTAAACCACTATAAATTTTTCAGCAACTTTACTATATTGCATCCACAATAAAATCGAAGTTCTTTGACAATTTTGCAATTGATACACATCTTTAGAGATTCTTAGTAAGGTTCACATTGTTTCGACAAAAACTATACCTATTTTCTATCTTAATTTAATGACAAAATTAATGCTTCTAGTTGCTCCAGAAAAGTCAAATCGTTCGGTTCAATTTTGGAAAAGTTATTTAGATTTAAAAAGTGTCCGAATACTTTCGCGAGCCACTGTATATGTCAATTCTGTCAGGTTCCACTTGACATGGGTGAATATTTTACAAAATATACTTGTAAAAAATAGTAGACATGTTAATACATAACTTTGTAAAATATTATGAGAATTTAAATTGATTTAACACGTTTACGCCAGCCCGTACCACCGGTGAGAATAATAAGAATAAATTTAATTAAGAATTTCAAAATTTGTCTGCATTATCTTTACCTGTGTTATTTATCACTAAAATTGTTAGTGCGACGAAGAACAATTAACACAATTGTTAATTCTTAATATCACGGGGAATGAGTAGAATTCATTCTGGATTTGCTTTCGTACGATAGAGAGAAGAGCTTTAAGTGTAGTATGTATGTATGTTTATTTAATTTTCCTAAATGTACCGGGAAACTTGAAAAGACAGGGTAGACTCGACCCGTCTGTTAAGTCACCGGTTGACATGGAAGTCGAAGTATTGAAACCACGCGATCGTATCGCTCCCTGGAATGAGGAGCAAGGAACATTCACACGATCATGACCCGCCGAGCTTTTTAAACAGCTCGTATTCAGAGAGAACGCGGTTCGTATCCACGAAATCGCCGGTCCTATTTGAAATCACAGCACGCCACGCGCGCTGTGGGGTGTAGTCAGAAGACACAAGGCGGCAAAGTAGGAGCAGGGACGTCAGAGGGGTGGTGTTCACCCCATAAAACAATGCTCCCACATCTGTCAGCCTCTTCTAGTTCCTCTCCCCTGGTAGCCGCCCCTTCAAGTCCCTAATTATACCGCCCCCTTCGTCCCCCCACTGTCGACCGACTCCACCATCCTGTGCGTCTGCATTATGCGTCTGGACCACTTGGGCACGCACGGGGGCGAAGGGGAGAGATGCCCTTGTAAAACGAGAGCGAACGACGGTCAAGACGCGAATCTAAACTTTTTTCCATGACATTTGCTGAACCCTGTCAGCCGACGACGACGCGACGACCCGAAAAAAGAAATGAGAAAAAGAGAAGGGGGTGGCAAAGACGCCCTCGAGACGTCGGGGGGAGCAAACGTCCCAAATTTCAGACAATAGAGAAAACGAGTCTGCTCGTCCCCACGATGCTCCGAGTTTCATTATTATTTTTGCTTGTCTACCAAGTATGTATGAAGCCGGAATTTTTATATAGAAAATACAGGTTTATTGTATGAAAATTATACGAAATATTTTATTCGACGTATTGCTCTTCGGTAGATATAGATTTTTACCATCTCTCTGACAATTTGTTGATGCCACGGCAAGGAAACTGTTTCTCTTTTGAGACAATATAGTAGCAGTTATCCTGTAACTATACGAACAGTTTTTACTACGCTGTTGTACATACACAGAGGTAGCCAGCTACTTAACTGTACCTTTTGAAAACGTATATATTTTCTGATAGTGGTCCCCTGGGACTTGCCACAATAATTGGCAATCTCTTCAAACATTCTTACACTTTGAACCTAGTATACCAGGCATGTAAATATGAAACTGGAATATTTTTTATAGAAAATATACGTGTATTCTATAAAAATTATACAAAATATTTTATCCGAAGTATTCCCCATCGGTAGATAGAGATTTTCCTATTGTTCATGCTATTGTATGAAGCTTGTATTGTTCTCAGTTGAAAATCGTTATCAGATATCAAAACTAGAAAATGGCGTCATTGACGCGGCTCAACGGTAACTATTATATAGAAAATTGCTCGAAGTGCTAAGGGTTGATATATATGGCAGCGAAACGGACACGGACAGAAAACAATAAATTGTCCTATTCGTTTCCTTTTTAATCTGGCAAGTACTCGAGTAACTATTAAAATATCCGGAAAGTTCGTCTTGATTTATTTTTATTTTTTATTTATTTTCTTAATTGCGTTGCGTTCTAATCTCCCACCAAAATCGGCACGAATTTTCCAAACAACCCTCTACATTGACAGCTAGCACCGCGTATGAGCAAATTTCGGTTTCGTATTTACAAAACTGGTACGTTACCGATTTCCTTTTTTACTTTCGATCGCGTACACGCTTCTCCTCCGACTCTCTTCCTTTCTCTCTCGCCGTCTCTCTATTCCCTTTCCTCCCGGCATCAGCGTGTCCCTGGAATTGACTGTAATTCGATTGTCACCGGGAACAGATGTTTCGATGATTAAAATATTGGAGGAGCGGCATCGACGGCGCGAGCCAGAGGTGAGCGGAAAAATGAATGGCAAATGGGGAGATAGAGCGCTGCGGGGTGCAACGGTTTTTCGAGAATCACGAGGTTTGCGGGTGCTTGCGCGGGATGTCTTGGGTTTGGGGTTGTGGTTTATGGTCGATCTGGTTTTTGCGTTTTTCGGCGAGGGTATGGGTTAGCGGTGGTGTTTGTATTCTTTGGTACGGTCGATTTTGGGGTAAGAAATTGCAGTAGTGTTCCGGTTTTCGAGGCAGCTTTTGCACGAGGTTTTAGCAATTTTTTTTCGTGAAAACTATTGAACGCTTTGCATTGGGATTTCGCACACGTATTCACTGCTGTTTGAAGTAGACGGGCGATTTTTTTTTAAGGAAAAATAATCAAAATTACGGGGGGGGGGGATGTGTACTTTTTTATGGAATAGCTTTTGAAAAACACGAGTCAACGGTTATCACGATTCTGGTCGTTTTTGTGACCGAAAGGAAAGAATTTAATTGTTTGTTAACCGTGGCGAGGGTAGTTGTGTGTCCAACTATAAAAAAAAATTGAAAGTTCTGATTATTTAGAAAATGCAGACGTTCTGGAAGTTTCTTGATTTTAAAACTTTGTGATGGACGAGATCGAGCTAGTTTGAATTTCAGTTTTCTGTCAAATCGTTTGATTTAAATTCTATTTATGTATTGCAATTGTCTGTCAGACCATCATAAAATTATATGTAAGAATTTACAGCTTCTAGAAAATGATATTGTAAAAGCTTCTCGAATTGTATCTTTCACCCGCAACGATATTTTAAATTCCCTTGAGCAATGCCATGATCCCTGAATCACTTTTGATCCAGAACTGCAAACGTTGCAGCTAAATCCTAATTTTCTGCAACAAAGTCGTATCGTAGTAGCTAGTCACACCGTATTCGATTAGACCAACGTAGATGTCGAATTATTTAAAAAAATATGTTAAAATAACATTGTTTAGCATCGATTTCGATCTAGGCAGATTCTTATGAAACCATTAAGCGTATCCAACTGTGACGAAAGCCTCACGAAAATGCAATTGCAGCTGCGAACGCGGCGATAGATGCTAGAAAAATTATTGATGTATCAGGAAGGTATTATGGAGGTTTGCGGAGGCAGTGATTGGTCGTTTATCAGGCCGAAGTATTATCGCGACGATGGGCGATGGGTTTTTCAGTTCACGCGCCGGATGAGTCACGTCTTTGAATTTTAATTTCTCTCAAAAAATCTGAGTAATCACGGGAGAGGCCGGCGAACATGTGCAGTCACACCTCTCATTAGGTTTTTGACAGCCCTTCATACGAGGATCAACCCACCCTGTGCATCCACCCGAGTTCCCAACCCCCCTCTTTCCACCCCCCTACACGCTTCTTTGTTCTTTGTCTCACTGAATGCTAGCAACCCCTCTGCCAGCGCGGCTTAAATCAGTCGAACGTCGAATATGAGCACGAAATTCACGAGTCGAGCGGCAATTAAAATATTCTTTACGGTCGACCGTGTGCTAGCCATCGTTTATTCCCACAACGATAATGAACGATCAATAACGAAATTCTAGAATTGTGCACGGTGCCGATTATACTGAAAAAAAGAAGCGGTGAGGCGGGGGGAGAAATAGAGAAAACCAAAGAACACATTCCAGCTGCGTACTCGCGGAGCTCCCTTTTCGCCAGCAATCGATATTCAAAACTGACCCACCGCCGTTGTTGCTTCATTATTCCTCAAGTAGCCGGGAAACAATGATTCCGACGCGTAGACCAACGCGTATTATAACAATAACTTCTAATTAGAGGCAAACACCGAGTAATGAGAATATGCGGCCGTTACTCGCGCGAAGACGGCTAACGTTCTGCCCGAAGAGTTTCGAACAACAGGTAATTGTTAAAAATGGCACTTGTCTTCGCCTCGTTAAACTCACCGGAATTCGACTGGATTGCATAAAATAAAATTTCATGGTTATTTATAAAATATATGTATATAACAATTTGATAAAATAAATGGGCCAGTTGTTGACTAGATTTCCTTCAGCCTCTATTGCAGATAGATATATTATTTATAATATTCAACTCGTTGATTGAAACGCACATTTCAATTGCATAGCCTTTGCGAACCATTTGGGTTAATATTAACTGTAACATAATCAACATGCAATGAGAGAATAGTAGAATGTAATTGATTTTAACACTGGCGCGAGTAACTGTAACGTTGAATGTTGAACGTTAACGCTGAAGTTTAATATTCACGTTAAACTAAACTACAAATGTTAATAAATAAGAGATAAGTTGTTGTCACAACATCTTCTTGTGAATCATCTTTTAGTATGTTGTAAGATATTTCAGTATATTGCACTATGTTCTCGTACGTTATAGAGTATGTTCAGTGTCATATATTGTATTTTAGTATATTATTATAGTACATTCGAGTACGTTGAAGTATATTATATTAAGATATATTATGTTTCAGTATATTATAGTATTAGCGAGTATATTATATTGTCTTTTTTAATGTTATGTTTTATACTTTAGTATATTCTAGTACATTCGAGTACATTGCACTACATTCCAGTATATTCTACAGTATGTGCTAATATGAAATACTATGTTTCATTACACCATAGTACATTTCAGTATAGTATGCTGTATTTTCTAATATAATATTTTATACTTCAGCATATTACAGTACATTCGAGTATATTTTATTATATTGTAGTATCCCATGTAGTATATTCCAGTCTAATATATTGTACTTTAGTATTTCATAGTAAATTCGAGTATATTGTATTATATTCAACTATATTACATAGTATACTTTATTATAATAATATATTATACTGTAGTATATTCTAGTAGATTAGAATCTAGTATATTGTATTAAACTTTACAATGTTACAGTATATTCTGTTACACTTTAGTTCATTACAGTACACAATATTATATTTTATTATATCATACTAGATTGTAGAACATAGAACTGTAATTTAGTATGAACATACAATATATGTATTCCAACAACCATAGTAACAATGGTGACTATTACAACAAATCGAGAAAACAGGGAATGGTTGCAAATGACAACTAATATAAAACACACTATATAAGCAATTCCGACCTCTTTTCTAGAATCTAAAAAATTCATTACACATCCACGTACTTAAATAAGACTGATACAATATAGTAAATAAATATAGTTTACAAATATAGACTCGACGAAGATGGTCCCGCAACGGCAGGCGACTTCGTCCGAAAGAAAAATGAAAGTAGATTGAGCTAACCGTGCAAACGGCCGCGTACTATCACGATGTAAATTACCGATAATCGTCAGCATTCTATTATTTTCAATTGCTATGGTAGCCGAGGGGCACCGGTTTCAACGCCCAGGCACCGCGCACATTGGCCCCGATCGAATCGAATTATCGATAACCATCAGTGTATCGTCTGTCCGGACATTCATATAAATGATTATAAAGCTCACGGCTGCCACTAACTCAAGAAAACGCCCGCGCTCCTCTCGATAATTTCGAATCGTATATACCCGAACGCTTGATTTACCGGCTCGTACATTCTGGTAGCCTTTCATTTACCAGGTGCAATTAGCTATCATCGTTTCTCATCGAGGATTAATGAACCGAGAACCGAAGAGAAAGGGAGAGAAAGAAGGGTGGTGGTGGTGGTGGTGGTGGTGGTGCTCTCGAGTGATCTTGGGCATAGAGTTTTGCGACGGTGTCGTCTGTCGATGATGTCTGTGGAACGTTGAACGGTGTAATGCAGGTACTCGTCATCAGGATACACTTACCCGAATTGATCGCAGCATGCAGGTACCTGAAAAATATGTCCAGGGGGGAAACACACTCGATGCCCCTATGGTTCCGACATTTTCTTTCTCTCTTCTCTCCCTCCCACTCACCGCAAGCACTTCTTTCTCTCTTGTTCGGTATATATTCAATGGCTGTCGGAACGTGTCGCAGGATGTTGATAACTTCAGGCCTATTATTATTGTCACACCTACCTCTGCCATTATGCAGATCGTGATCTAGCGTTTTTTCACGAATATGATTGGTGTTGCTGCTCCCGCGGAATGTTAAATTGTCCCCTCGAGCCGGGACGGTAATAATTACAGTTAATCGTGTGTGCCCTAGGTCCCGAGGTTATTGGCTGGGTATTAGCAGCTCCGGACTCGCTCGGACGACTCAAAGTAGCCACCGTCTTTCTCAAATTGTTAATAATAGGAGTGCGGGGACATTAATCTTCGAGCGGGCAGGCGGAGTAACAATTTCAACTTATACTTGCTACAGAGTTCTCTCAATATTTTATTTGAATTCCACAAGGATTATAATCGCAGCCGAACAGAACATGGTAAGTGAAATTTTTTTGGAAGAATTATTCATCGAGCCGAACAAGCAATCTGTTTGTTCGGCGATGATCGTGAATCAAAGATGTTGGGAAAGTTTGCGGTGTCGATCGTCCGAAGATTAACCGGTTGACTCGTCAACGATACGCGAAACGTTGCGGACGTCCGCCATTGCGAATTCTTCGTTGATTTAGGTTTAACCTACCCGAACGGGGCAACTGTCCCTTTTCATATTGTTCAGTTTGTAATCTGGTCATTGCTTTCGCAGAATCGATTCAATAAACTTTTCTATTCGGTCATATCAGATCCGTAAATATAAAACCGGAATTTGCCCATATCTGGCGTTATCTGACAATGTAGTTGTCGTTGAACCGCATAATTGGCGCCATTTTATAATTTCGACGTCTGATCAGGATTTTCAACTCACGACCGTACAAATTTCGTACAACTTCATAGTTTTTAATGGTTTGGACTCACTGATAATGGAAATGCAAGTTCTTCTCGCGTTTGGCACAATTCTTCGTACACTTTCGACCTTCCACTACGTTCTGTGTCTTCCACATCGAATTCTCCGTTCCTTTCACTTTTGAAACCACTTACGACAGCTTCTCTTACTTAATGCAACCGATACGACTCAGCTGCAGATTTCTTCAAATTAAAGGGGTAAATCAGAACTTCCCGCAAATGACATTTATTCGGCTCAGAACTCGACATTTTCGCACGAGCAAAATATACGACGCCGATAAACAATCGATAATATTTCGAGGTTATGCTGTGGCCAGGTGTGCAATCTTACGCTACGGCGTCTTACAGCTGACATTAACCGCCATAATCTATTAATTACGTTAGTTGATTTCTAACGGCGGAGACTTATTTGTAATCTCAATAGTTACCGCCAAACCTCGTCATCGACGCTATTTTCTTGTTTTAATTTCATTTTCAAGTTTCATACAACAACATGGTTTTTAATAACGGATTTAAATGCCTGGAAACTATGATTTGTCGACAGCATTGATTTTCTGTTACAAATGAATGAATTGTCTTGTTATTTTTACAAGATCATACTCTAGCTAATTTTAGCACTTGGTCGGTTTAGCGTCAATTGTCGTAACAAGCGTCTAATCCGTAAATTCTCAAGTAGAGAAATTTCGAGTATACAAATGGCCGGGAAATCTATCTATCCATGGTTAGTAACAGGAAATCGTGTAAGTTAGGAGCTCTCGAGACTGATTTGGGAACGCAGTAAATCTATCGAATTAGTGACGTAGAATAACTCTAAATCGAGGCTCCGTCGAGTAGAAATTTTGTCGAATTTCGTGTCGCGAGGCAGTATTAGGATCGCTGAAGTACAATAACGCGAGCCGCGTTAGTTCCTAAGCGAGAACATCCGCGGGGCCGATCTCCGTAACGCAGGGACCGTCTAATTGGGCTTAAAAACTAGAAAACATTGGAAATGAAGCTGCGCGAGACACCAACCGCGAGACTACGGGGCTCAAGAGCCGGAAGATGTCGAGCACGATGCTCCGCGAGGTAGAAAATCTCGATGATTAGTCCTTTTAAACTGTAATTTGAGTGTAGAAATTGAAGAACCGTTCAGAAGATTTGCTGCCGATGCATTAATAAAACGAAGTAAATGCTCGGCGCTCGCCCGTTGCGTGCGATACGTTGAATTCAATAATAAAAGTTCGCCGGGTATCAAAGTTAAAACGGCGCTCTTCTGTCGGTGGTTCTCTTTCTTCGTATTTCACTTTTAATTAAAAAAATTGCGTTAAATGGAGTTTAGCGTTTCAAACATTTCTCTCTAGAAAAAAAAACGACACAAACGGACAGACATACGTGCATGCACACACCTAGAGCGAGAGAGAAGGGGAGCGAGAGAGAGAGAGAAAGAGAGAGAGAGAGAGAGAGAGAGAGAGAGCAAGAGGGAGAAAGCGCATAGGTGCCCGCACGGTGCCATAAGCCGGAAATTAATCAATACGCGATTCTTCCGTTCCCGACCGAACAAAAGTGAACCAACCACTCCCGAAAGCACACTTCTATACACGAGTGCCCTTAATTTTCCCGGTTCTGAGTCGCGCGGGCGACGACTACGACCACGACCGACGACCGCCGTCTCGTCGCAAAGTCACGAGTGAAATTGGCCAGGTTTCCGAGGGAAAAACCTCTTTGTGAAATCGTCACGGCCGTGAATCATCATCCTCCTACCTCCTGTCACGCTGTTAACCGAGCGACGATGATGCCTCGTGTTAAGGGGTTGCTAAAGAGAGAGTACGCGCGGGGAGGGGATCGGAGAACTGACAAGGGACGTCGAGAACGCCGGAGAGAGGAGCTGGGGTCCGTTCGATGAAGGAGGACAGCGCGACTACCCCCTATTTATATTCCGGCTCACCCTCCTCATCAACGGCGTTCATCTTTCCTATTAAAGTAGTAATTTAGCAGGAAATTAAGCTACGCACTCGCTTCTCGCGCCGCGGCACTTGCTCTCCCTCGATCTTTCCTTTTCTTTCTCCCTCTGCGACCCCCTAACCCCTGTACCCTAGCCGTTTTCCCATCGAGAACGTTTCAGTCGATCACCGACGGTCTGTTTCCATTTTCCCGAGCTGTCTTCCCCCTTAAGCCGAATGTCCACCGGAATTCCAGACGCCTGGGAAAGCTGTTAGGCTGCGTGTTTGCTCGGGGGTTGCTACAGACTGTTAACCGTGTCCAATGTGCTACTCATCCTTGGGAAGATTTAAAATTTTCAGTACGTGGCTCAAATAAAAAATCTTTATAAAGCTCCATTTTATTGGTCATATAATTCATACCAATGCAACTAATTGCTCAAGAAAAGTTAAGACGTTTGGTCCAATCTTAAAAAATGTTATTTAAGTTTGAAGAACGTCCGAATACTTTTGTGAGCCACTGTATATGAATATACATCAGGTACTAGCGAGAAACTCGTCCAACTGTCCCTCTGTCGGCGAGCTCAAGAGGTACAGCCGCCACAGTAACAACTTATTTTTGCCATGCATAAAATCGTCAGCCTATGCACGAACCACTATGTGACAGTCAATAATAATTATTTATTCCATAGCCTGTGTACTTTTTATAGTATTCTAGTAGCTAATGTAGTCTTAAGTCTCCTGGGTGTTTCCGAAGAGTAGCTTTTGTAAATGCAACTGTGTCTCAAGTTTCGAGAGCAAATCTCCGGCTACTCGAGAATAGAGTTTCACACTCGAGAATGGAACTTTCAATTATTAAAGAGTCGGTTTTCGTCAGCTGCCCAGCAAGAGACGTCTACTCTCGAGTGTAAAACTCTAAAGTTGACAGGTAGCATTATCTTGCCCCTTGGCTCTCTCCTGTCCGCAGCCCCCTTATTAAATACGTTCAATCTCTGCGCACCGCCGCTATTCATGCGCGTCGACTCTGTCCCGTTTCACGGAAGTTAACGGCACTTATTTCTGAAACCTTAAATTGATAGTATTAAATGACGTGTGTCTAGGAAACCTCGCGACTCAATTAGCTATCTTAATCAGACTGTATCTGTTAATCGAATTACCATTTATTATGTTTATATCTGCTGATGGTGGAATAGAGATTGACGAGAGACACGGGAATGGATTCACCGCATAAGTAGAAGTGCATCGCGACACACCTTTCGGGATATTATTAAATTGCTTTTACCTTGCGCAGATTCCTAATAGATGCCGGCGAAAATAGGTTTCTATTACTCCCTTAAGAGTGACGCCACCCTGCCGTTTGATATTTCTATCCATTATCTTCAACTGTAGTTTCAATGAAATTCGAGTTAAATTGAATCTCGCGATTTTACATTATTTCCTGTTCTTCTACACAAACATCACGCTTTTTCTCACAAGCTTCACTTCTTGCGTGTTCATTCCCGTTGCTAATTCTAATTCTCATGATCCACTTTACGAATTTCAATTCTGTAGACTTCCGATAGTGCAACCCCCCATTCTGAAAGGGATGCTGAAGCTGAGAAGCACTAAGTCTTCTAAGTTATCAAGCTTGCATCTCTTGATATTATTTGCCACAGAAATCCTAATTCCGAAGATTCCTTGCATTACAAATACCAATTTCGCAGAGTTTCTATTTTGCAACCCCTAATTCTGCAGAAAATCTTTTCACTCGTAAACTTCAGTTTATTCACGATCTTTGATTTCGCAGGTTGAACTATTTTATGAATTAGTTTACAAATTTGAATTTTGAAGACGTCTGATAGTACAACCCCCCATTCTGAAAGGGATGCTGAAGCTGAGAAGCACTAAGTTTTCTAAAATCTTTTTTCTTATTAAGCTTGCTTCTATCAATATTATTTGCCACAGAAATCTTAATTCCGAAGATTCTCTAGGTTACAAACCCCAATTCTCAAAATGCCTTGGTCTAAACTCCTCTCCCCCAAAATCCACCTACCCCAATCATTAAAAGAAACACAAAAGAAGCAACAACCATCAAGATGTCCAAAGAAACCAAGATGGCAAGGCGATCAAGATCACCGAACTCGTCCAGCGTTAAACAACACGCGTCTCCTGAAAGGGCCGGGGCCTCGGCCCAATACACCCGCGTCTTCCTTTGTTCGTCGCGGCGCAATTCGGCATTTGCACAGCGTCGCCCCCGCAATCTCGAAAGTTCGAGATCCTTTTAACCCCGGTCCCAGTTGCACGCCCTGCCCCATCCCCACGCCACCTCCCCCCGCCGCCAGCCCCTTTCTAGACCTAGCCTGGTCGCGTCCGTTTCGCCCTTCAGGGTCGAGCTCTTTGCAAATAATGTATAGGAATTGCGAGGCTCATCTACATAAGTAATACCGCGTTAAGCAAAGCACCAAAGGCGTCTCGGAAGATGGTAGTGGATGGCGGCCTCGAAACGAACGAAGAAGAGGAGGAAGAAAACCAGCCTGGCTAGAGAGAGAAAGAGAGAGAGAGAGACCGTCCGTGGGAAGAGGGCAAAAGGAAGGAGGGCAAAGGGTTCCTCGCATTAATTGTGCCGAGGAGAGATAAGGAACACAATGTTTGTTAACTTCCACGAGATGTATAAGACGACTAAAGCGATCCGCTTTGTGGCGGCTCGTTTTCCTCTGTTGAAATGCCCGAGGAAGGAGTCGGGCTATGTTGATGGCGGCCGAGGGTGGTGGCGGGCGAGGACGAAGCGGGGAGGGGAACAAAGAAGAGATTAACGGACGATCGATAATTATTATGCGAATTTCTTGCTGTCCGTGGCCCCTCTTGCCTCCTCATTTATCGCCATATCGAATTTTAATTGCGAGACCCCCGTTGCCTGGATATTAATCGCGGGAAGATCTTACCCCCGGTGTCTTACTCTCGCCGGAGGAGGATCAAGATCAGAGGACACCGTGGCACCATCCGAGCTGAAGTGGACCGTGGATGAATTAGCGTGCCGGGCAATCGTGGCTGAGTTTATGATTGACTGTCGCTGGCCACGTTGCCAGCACACGCAGCCTTGAACTTTCACTTGAATTGGTTAATGTGCTCGCTAACGCTCTTCGTTTTGGCAACCGGTCTTCAAGATTCCGATCTGCCAATATTTTACCGGTTTACATCTGTTTCGCGGTGCCGCCGGTTATCCGAATGGAATTCGTCGACGTTGTACTGCACGCTGGAATTTTTAACCGTGCGTCTTCTTCTTCTTTGGATTTTTGTCTTGGTTGATGGAAATGGGTCACAATAATGATTTATATTGTGGTAATAGTGATTTATAGAGTCTTTCGTTGTAATTTATTAACGAAGGATACTTTTGCACATTTTGCAAAATTTATACTGTATGTTGTTGCACAAGAACGTCCACTATTTGAGCCACCTATGATTCTCATTTTATAAAGGTGAAATATACAAATTTTATTGTTCATACTGTCAGAAGTTGATTAGAAATTAAATGAGGAGAGTGCAACACTAGAATTCAGTTAAAAATGAAGTGAATATGTAAAATGGTCCTTTAGAAATGGCCTAAGTTGTTGCACAAGGACAGTACTACTTCAGCTGTTTATGTTTCCACTTTTATAAAGGATGTGTTTCCAATTTGGTAAAATATATACATTTTATTATTGGTACAATTAGAAACAGGTTACAAGTTAAATGACAAGTGTACAATACTAAAGTCACGAATGAAGTAAATATATAAAATGGTCATTTTGAAATGGCCTAACTTGTTACACAAGAGCAGCACTACTTCAATTGTGCATGTTTCCAATTTTATAAAGAAAAATCAAAAAACAGATACAACGTTAAAACTGCTTTGTAAACGAGGTACACAAAATGGTGCTTTCAAAATGGCACCGGGTAGTTTCACAAGAACAACAAGTACCATTTCAACCACCAATGTTGCCAATTTTGCGAACAATTAATTTATAAGTTTAACAAAACACATAAATTCGATAATAGCTGCATCTAATGGGGTTTTTTGTCGAATCTGACGTTCCTCGGTTGGAAATCCTGACCGCGAGAAGAATGCACCTAAAGATGTGACATTTTTATCGTGCCATATATCGAAATGTAAATTTAGTTTGCAACGCGATGCCCAGGGGCGGTATATTTGGTTTACGACCGATTTTAGTAGTGATATTCTTGCACTTAATGTCGCAGCGTGCAGTCGGCCCTTCTCTGAATATCTCTCGCATACTCGCTGACGATTTTGAATACGTACAGCGTGAGAGTGTCCAGTTCGAATGGCGTTTAAAGATTAACCAGCAAGACAGGAAATAACCAGTAACAATCTTTTAAAACGTCCTTTGCTCGGCTTATTGCGGACGTGTACACTAAATTTTCTATATTGTTGCTTCCGTTTGATATTCGAACACCCGAACAAATAAACCTATCGAATCGTTGCGTACAGTTATATTTTATCGCCCAACAGTTTTCATTTTGTAGCTGTCGTTAATTTCAGAATTTCAAGCACCATTTATTTATTAAGAAAGTTACTTGGAGGATGTTAAAGATCATTTTATGATACTTTTTAAAACAACATTGTACTAAAACAGATTACTTTATTTAACTCTAGAACTACCGAACAACAAATCCAACGATATACATTGGATTTATTAATACATATATTAAAACTTCATGCAATTCTTATCGTAAGGTATACGTCATTAAAGAAGTACATCCGACAATTTCTGATGAAAATATTTTTATAACTTCAATAATTGCGAAAGAAAAAACTAGAGACCAGTTAAAATTACTGATTTCGTTGTTCTAGTGTCAACGTCTAAGAAATTCAAATGGCAAGCTTGTAAAAGCATTTTCCATTTTTCTTAGCACTATAATATTATAATATTAATTCATACCAATTATAAAACTCATTTCGCATATTATTTATTAAATCAATGCAACTAATTGCTCAAGGAAATTCAAAACGTTTGGTCCAATCTTAAAAGTGTTATTTAGTTTTGAATATATATCAGGTACTAGCGGGAAACTCGTCCTACTGTCCCTCTGTCGGTGAGCATAGCAGATACAGCCGCCACAGCACCAACTTATTGTTGCCATGCTTAAAATCGACGCAGAGAAAACGCTCATTGGAGAATACCTGTAAGACAACGCGTGTGTCTGCGGATAATGTTCAGTAAGAGTGCATATTCAGTTCACTGTAATAGCGAGTTTAATAGTTCAACCCAATGTAACGGTTAATGCAAAGTAAAAGCCAGAGTGTGATCAGATGTCGTTATAACGTTTACCGAAGAACCCCGTTACAAGTCAAGTAACTGAATCCTGTAACCACGCCTAATCTATTTTCTCTTTTGTTAACTCGACAACAGTTTAATTCTAAAGCTCTCGACCTACCCACAGTAAGATGGAAGACTTCTCTCTAAAGATCCGCGATGAGGAAAGAATCCGTTCTTTTCGGATAAGAACAGGGAAACGGAAAGTTTCGGCGTGGTCATTTTGCGCGCTGCCGCATCGTTGAGGATTAAATGACCCGTGCTACACGCTTGGCCGTGTTTCCATTAAGGCCTCCCGCGCGATTACGACCTATCCAGCTCGAACACCGGCAGTTCGCAATAAGAAAAGCCGGCGAACGGGTTCGCAACGCCCCGTCAACGAACTCAGTCCAGGTAGTAATGAGAAGAACATTGGAATCTTATCGACGACACCCACGGGATCGAATATCGACTGCGTTCGGCAATTATCGGGCCGCGTTCGCGACAAGGTGCCAATCAAATGGGGATTGTCTTAGGTAGGATGTACTGGGTGTCTTGTAATACGCCATCGACGACGCGCAAATACGGGGTTGATGTCTCCGATGATTGGCTGACCAACTACGGGCATGATCCCCTCGTGACGTTTCTTTCCAATTGCTAGCTTGTCGCGTCGAATTTTTACTCGTTTGCTGGTTTGATGGATAGAATTTTTGTTCATTTGATTTACCGAACACGTCGGCTTCCATGATTGTTGCGTGTGTACATGATTTTTGGAAATTTTGCATTTTTCGACGGAATTGAAAGAATTTTGTAGGAGGAGCGTTTACGTTGTGATTGATTATAAATAAACGTTCATTATGTATTCGTCGAAGCTGATAATTCTTCTACTATGTAGCTTTTCATTTCTTTCGATATGTTAATTGTGTATTTTTTTAGGAATATATAAAGTCGATTTTTCTTAGGAAATGTAAGATCTCCTCGTTGGATCTTTATGTTGCTATTTCTACAATAATTGAGACATTTCGAACATTCCTTTTATCTAGATTATACAGTTCTTTGCCATAGCAACTAACGATCCATGATCTAGGAAACGAATTCCAGCAGAAAATAGGCTTTCGTACCGATTATAATGTCACAGCAGGAATTGTTTTGGAATCATTGCACTCTTGATATTCTTAAACTGACCCTTAGGATAAAAGCAAAATTGACTACAGTTTAATTACATTTTTCCTCGCAGTACCAAAGCAACCCTCAACATTCAATAACTGATATACAGTACAAGAAATCTCAATTTGTTTAAACTTATCATTTAGAAGTAAAAAGTAAAATAATATAGTTTCTCGAATAGTAATTAATTTAAATTCACCTATAAAATTCAATAAGTATTCTATTATTGAGTTATATAGTTCACAAAAAT
This sequence comes from Agapostemon virescens, assembly GCA_028453745.1. Classification (NCBI taxonomy): domain Eukaryota; kingdom Metazoa; phylum Arthropoda; class Insecta; order Hymenoptera; family Halictidae; genus Agapostemon; species Agapostemon virescens. Next base: position 6,358,537 of record CM052088.1, read on the forward strand.
GAGACGGGAATGTTGAAGGAAATACGATTTAAGAGAACCTAATAACAAAACAATTATCGAATTTCAAAAGGCCATATTCAATGCACGAAAATTTAAGCGGCAGCGGTATTCGCATTAAAAACTGGCCGGGAACAGTTGCGCACACGTCAGAAATAGTGAATCAAGCGTATTCTCTGTGAAACGGGCCTATCAATCTTCCGGCAGGACGTTCAAGAAGATTTATACGCGTCGCATTAGCGGGCCCATTTTTTCTTCGGCTGTAAAAATTGTTGGACCACTGGCTAATTGTCCGCCGGTAATTATTTCATGCTCTCGTAACCGGCAGAGAACGCCGGGAGGGAAGATTCGTCGTAAAAACCTTCGTGCATCATTCATTCAAATTTACTTTGCAACGCGGCTAAATAATAAATAATGCACTTTGTCACGCTGCCTCGTAACATCCTCCATTTTTAAAGTCTCGCTTCATAACTATTGGATGCCTAGTGGACCGTTGATACTCCTTTTTTGCCGGTGCTCGTTTACGCGGAACAACTGTCCCGCGCAAGCCAGATTCGGGCTTGCTTCTTCTTTTTATTCACTCCGACCCTCCGAGGACGGCGAACATTTTCCGTCCCGACGTTTCGACGTTCGATTCGCGTGCATTTTTCGTGTCATCGGTGCATCGCGATCTTGTTTACCAACACCGTTCCATCACGTGAGGAGGCCATTAATTATTCATCTCGCTGCGTCCGAAAGTTAAATTGCGTCGCATTAATTTATTATCATTCCGACTGCGGATTTTACGCATTCATCAGGAACATTAAATAGGTGGCGTTCAAAATAGTAGAGATTAAAGGAATTTAAGAACGTCGATGTATTATCGTCGATGTTTATGAGTAAACTCATTTGTTACCTTTCGGACTACTCGTCACGCACGTTCGTGATAATAATTAAGCAGACGCTAAAATAGCGGGGAGCTTAAAGGAATTTCAGAATATAAACTTGAAGCTATTGAAATTGCTAAAGAAATTAATTTTTGTGCAGCTTTATCAGCTTGCAATTGAAGCCCAATATTAATGACTATTAAACATCGTATTTTTATAATAAAAATTAATTAGGAGATATTTAAAATAGGGGAATGGTTGAAGAAATTTTAGAATATTATCTTGAGCTTATTGAAATTGTTAAAGAAATGAATGTTTATTTATTTTATCTCTGTTAGCTTGCAATTGAAAAGCAATATTAATGACTACTAAACACCGCATTTTTATTATGAATCTTGAGCTTATAGAAATTGTTAAAGAAATGAATTTTTGTGCAGTTTTATCCGCTTGCAATTTAGGTGCAATATTAATGACTATTAAACATCGTATTTTTATAATAAAAATTAATTAGGAGATATTTAAAATAGGGGAAAGGCTCAAGAAATTTTAGAATATTATCTTGAACTTATTGAAATTGTTAAACAAATAAATGTTTGCTCATCCCTGTAGCTTGCAATTGAAGAGCAATATTAATGATTACTAAACGCTGCATTTTTCTAATAAAAAATAATTGAAGGGTAATATTTATATGTTATTTTAGTAGCGTCTTAGAAACGCCATTCGAGTGCTAAGGGTTAAAATCGGAGAACTTGTTGTCGCCACTGAATGTACGGTAATGTATGTACTTTTTCAGGTAGAAGGGCCGTAGTAGGGTTAAACGACTGCCCTAATACATCTTGCGATTAACCACGAATAATCCGTTCCATGTATCGATCATTATCATTCCAGACGACCGATCGCCGAAACCGCCCCTCGAAAGGCAGCAAACGATTTCCACCAGTAGTTTCCGGCATGTCGGCAACGATTCGCGCCCTCCCGCGAACTTTTCCGCTTTAATGCGAGAAAACTGGGGTACAAGGGTGCGCCTTCGGTCCCGCGGAAGACGGTAGCCGGCATAAGAGCAGCGTGCACCGAGCGGAAGTTGTTCGTCACGTCGGTTCTTATTGAAACATTCACAAAAGGGCGATCGTAGCTTTATCTGCAGTTTGATTGTAGATTATTGATGTTCCTCCCCGTGTTCGTTCATCCAGGCAAGCGAGGGCCGTCGCCCGTAAAAAAAAGCCCCGAAAAATCGACGGCAAAGGGTGGACCACCCGTGCCACCCCCGAGCTGACCCCCTTCCACCGGCATCACCGTTTCCCTCCGCCCTGGCCAGTCGAATGCATGTCTCTCCCTGCACTCTCTCTCGTTGCACGTAAAAAAAATATCTACGTCCTCCCGGTACGGCAGCTCGAATCTCTCTCTCTTTCTCTCTCGCTCTCTCTCTCTCATTCTCTCTTCCCTTTTCTCTCTCTTTTTTGCACCCCTCTGCACCCTCTCGTCTCGTTCGCTCGTGCTTGCGGACGCGCGCGCGCTCTCGCGATCATGCCGGCTTTTTTTTCACGCGTGTGCGTTGCATGTGTGTCCTCGTAGTACAACGTTGATCAGAAAAGGTGGGATACAGTCGGCGGACCAATACGTACATCGTTCGACGTACGTGTGTGCCTGCGTGTGCGGGGGTGGGTGGAGGAAGGAGGGGTGTATAGCGCGATCCAATGTGGCGATCGTGTATGGGGCGCGATGTAGGTGGACGTAGACGCGTAGACACGTACGTTCAGCTAGACAGTGGCGAGAGCACGTAGGAGCGGCGTTCCCCCGCGTTGTTTTCGCGTATGTAATCTCGATTCACAATGATTTCACATACTTTTGCCATTAGAGCCGATTCACAAGTGAGCAAACAATGCGTCCCATTCTTCCGATCGCTACAAAAGGGTTTTTGGCACACTTTCGCGCGCTCGCCCGAGCATACGCGTGCTTCCACGTATATGCATGTATGTCTGCGTGTGTGTTGCAGAAAGAGAGAAACGGAGAGAGAGAGAGAGAGAGAGAGAGAGAGAGAGAAAGAGAGAGAAAGGGAGGAGGACGCAGGAGGAGCTCGGAGCTAGAAGAGGTGGATGCAAGAGGAGGTTGGAGGAGGATGAAGAGAGCGTTGGAGAAGAGGCAGAACGAATACAGGAGGAGGGATAGAGAGGGAGGAGCGTAACGGGCCCGGAAGCTGACAGAGAGAGGACCGGGAGAGGAAGAGGCTCGGGAGCGAAAGAGTCCGGGATCCCGGGGTGCTAGACAGAGAGAAAGAGAGAGAGAGAGAGAGAGAGCCTGTGCGCCGGTGAAAAAAAGGGGTGGTTACCCACCCGTCTGAATTGCATCGTCGATGCACCGGCGCATCGGATTTCCATGCGACTCTTCCTGACAATCGCGGTCCTCTCCTCGCTCTCTGGCAAACGAAAGCTTCTGCCTTGCCGCCCCCGTTACGAGGAAAGTTTGGCACGGCTCGCCGGAGCTTATCTTGTCACGGGGCGATTAGCGAATAGCGGATACCGAATGGGCCGTGCGCGGACGAGACAAGGAAGGCTTTCATCCCCCTCCGTTACCGCGGCGGTAAGGTGTCTGTGGTAGGGGTAGGACGTTTCGAGTCACCGATTATTTCTTCCTTCTTTTTCCTCTTGTTCGCGCCATCGTTGTTTTGTTGCGTCGTTTTCTCTGGCGCGCGCGTCTCTGCCGTGCGTGCCTCCTGCTGGCCCTTCTTCGCCCTTTTCGTCCTCGTCCTCTTCGTTTCGGTACGTCTCCCCTCCCGGCTCCTCTACGTAACCAGCCGCCCTTCGACTCCCTGGTGTTCACCTCGTGCTACCTGGGTCCCCTTCCTCGGTCGTGTGTCACGGTAACACGATTGCCGCGGATAGAATTGTGATGCTGATGGGAATAAACGATTTCGAAACAATATTTGTTGTCTTTCCAGACAGCAAACATAGAGAGGCAGGCCAGGCAACCAGGAACCAACGCCGCGCACCGCTGTTACATAGAAATCAAAATGTAGAAACACGCGCACCACTTGAATAACAACTGAATTGGATATCGAGAGGCGCTCTCTATCCGCGAGCGAGCGAGCAAGCGAGTTTGTACGCGGAGCAGCGCCCCGCGCGCTTCCCGCGAGCGCGAGCGAGTGAGCGCTCTCGCGCGGCTGATCAAATATTTTTTTTTTCCTGCTACTGCCGCTGTTGCTGCTCTGCACCCTCGCGTATTTTGTTTTTCGTACTTGACGGAAACGCGTGCAGAGCCGCGCCGGACTAATCGTTAGTAGCTGATTCTCAACACCGGCGGGGGCTGCAGAGAACCGCCGGTTAGGGAGCCGATCCTGAGCGGTCAACGATTCGATGTTGCTCCGTTCTGCGACGCGACGCTCCGAAACCGCAGGATTCCGCTTCGCTTTCCTCCGAAGCTTCGAATCTCACCTCTAGTCCGCTCGCAAGCTCGGGGATCTGCTCTGTTCCGCTCCGAGGCTTCAAGCGATGCTCTATGTGCACGGGACGCTGCTCTATTCCGCTTTGGGAGCGGAAAACTCTGCTCTATTCCGTTTCGAAGATTAGGGATTCACACTGCTCTGCTATGAACCTTGGGGCATTACTTTACTCTACTATGGGGACGTGGAGCTCCACTCTAAGTACGAGGAACTCTCCTCTGCTGCGCTCAGAAAGCACGAAACTCCGCTTTACTTTGTTCCGAGGGTTGAACTTCAGCTACATGTGCCTGAAACGCTGCTTTGCTCCATTTTGAAGATTGAGGATTCACACTGCTCCACTCTAAAGCTTGGGGAACCACTCTATTCTGCTATGAGGACGTGGAGCTCCACTCTAAGTACGAGGAACTCTCCTCTGCTGCGCTCAGAAAGCACGAAACTCCGCTTTACTTTGTTCCGAGGGTTGAACTTCAGCTACATGTGCCTGAAACGCTGCTTTGCTCCATTTTGAAGATTGAGGATTCACACTGCTCCACTCTAAAGCTTGGGGAACCACTCTATTCTGCTATGAGGACGTGGAGCTCCACTCTAAGTACGAGGAACTCTCCTC
>CM052088.1:6363452-6422180 GCA_028453745.1 Agapostemon virescens
CGCTGCGCTCAGAAAGCGCGAATCTCCGCTCTGCTCCGCTCCCAAGCTTGGGACTCCACTGTGCCCTGCACCCAAGCTTGGGGATTTGCTCTGATCTGCTTTGGGAATAAGGGGCATCGTTTTGATTTGCTCCGCTAGCATGGGGTTCCGCTCTAAATGCACGGAATTCTATTCTACTCCGCAGTGAAAGCGTGAAACTCCGCTCCCAAGCTTGGGGCACTGGTCTGCTTTGCTGTGAGAACATGGAGCATCGCTTTGCTCTGGGAACGTTGAACTGCTTTGGGAACACAGGGAATTGCCGTCGAGACATGTCTTTCTGCTCTTCTCTAGTTTGATAACATGGAGCATCATTTCACTTTACTTCGAAGCACGAAGCATCGCTCTGCTTTGCTACAGGAACTATTGCTTTGTCCTTGTTCTGAAGCATGGGGCTCCAAGTGCACGAAATTCTGCTTAGCTCCGCTCCAGGAAGGCTGGCTTCCATTTTGTTCCACCTCCGGAGCATGGAGCTCTGTTTTACACTGTTCCCAAGCACTGGACCTCGCAAGAAACGGGCATTCTTACATAAAACTGTTTACCCAGGGGTTCAGGAGCCTCGGAGCCACATCCTTGAAGACGGTGGCTCTACGTCGTGCCTTTTGTGCATTTACCACGGCATCAACTTGAGCAAGCATACAGAAATTTGTTAAACTGGAGTCAACATCTATTAGACAATAAGAAACTTTAAAGAACTGCTTTAGGATCTATCTAACTGAATAATAATTGCAGCGAGCTGTAAAATGTGAAGACATGCGTCAATTTTCATATTTCTAGTTTCCAGTAAGAAGAATCTTTTAACTCCTTAATTATTCATGCACTTCTTTCGTGTCAAAATACCTACAAAATTGTTCAAACTGCTATTTAAATCAGCAATTAATCCATCCATTATACTCGCTAGATTACTTTCAAAGACCCTCCACAATTAGAGTCATCAGTCAACCGACGTCATGCGTATACAACAAAAATGAATATATATGATACAACGCATGTTAAAAAAATTTTCTTATTTCAATAACCCTGAAAAAAATCCGTTCCAGCGTTCAGTAACCTGCACCGAAATAAATAAATTTATTAAATACTTCTTCGCGGATGCTCGCAATTAATAGTAAATAAAATAAGTTAGATCACGTTGAAACCTAGTATCGATATCTCCGAAACTCTAGAACATTGTGGAAGCGCATTTTCGAAAGAGTATCGTTTCAAAACATTAAATATGCATGTTTTCATAACTATAACACATATTTATAGCTAAGAGAACGTTCTTTAACGCTGTGCAGTCAGCTTTGGCTAAATTGTTGTCCGTAAAACTATATAATAGAGCAAATGTGGAAAATTTCGAGAAACGAGTGGCACTTTTCCTTATGAATTTTTTCCTTGTTCGAAGGAGTTTGAACAAATTTTGAGTAACCCATGGTGACTTATCCGCGTTATCGTTATGTTATCCGTCTTATCGCGATGCAGTTCGAGTGTTTGGCGTTTGGATGGATTTGGACCAGAATGGCGACGCTCGTTCCCCGTCGTCGATGTCGCCTCGCTCGCGACTTCGACGATGGAATAATGATCAGCAAAGACAGTTTAATTGATGGAATTAGATCTAGCCGATATTAATGCTAACGGACCCGTCCACACGTGCTCGCCGCTACTTACGGTAATCATTGCACGTTATTAAGAGAATGCTCCTTAAGTGACTCTAATTGGAGGAAGATGTAATTAGAAGCTTATTAGCCGCAACTGTTCGGTGCTCCCGGCCTCCTGCATGAATTTTATGTCTCGGCTAGGCGCAGGTAGTTCGAACACTTTGCCGAGCTTCGACCGGCGTCTTCGCGATTGATCGTGTTTTAACGACGTGATAATTTTTCTAATTACGAAATAAAGCTCTCGATGCGTCGGACGTGTTCGTAGTTGGACGGGATACGTCGGTGTGCTTCTTCAGGAAATGCGTTTTTCTGTTTTCTGCTTTTCGATTGGTCGCACGGAGGACGAGGATATAGTTAACTCGAAGGAGGAGCTTAATGCAGAACGAGAGGAATGCGCGCCGTTAACAAGTTTAATTTAGTCCGTTAAAATAAAAGTTAACATAAAATGTTAACATAAAAGTTGTACGAAACTTATTACTATAACTAATTATTATAAAGCAATGTGTATTAATCTAGTTTAGTGCTCGGTAGTTCTAGTGTTGAAAAATAGCTAAACATTTAAATCCAGGTATTTCTTTAATTATTACCGAGTAAGGGGGATTTTTTACTCTCAACCCTTTGTACCCGAAGAAATTTCTTTTGTAATTTTCTTTTATACGTATAATTCCCCGTAACTTGTTGTTACTAAAGTGAAACTTATTCTGAACTTCGCATGAAAATAATTGCCAAGACGAATTAAATGAATGTGCATTCGAAAATGGTCACAATAAATGTGCAGTAATTAATAAAACCAACAATCTGCCTCAAAAGGGATAATTTTTCACCATTCTAAGATGAGCACATCATAAATTTGTACGCACGCGAAACAAACACAGGATCAATCAATATCGCATAATATATTCGAAGCGAAATCAGTCATCGGAAGACTCAAAAACCAATCCAAAGTAAATTTCAATAGATCGTCCTGGTAATCATCCGGCTGAAAAAATTTTCTCACGAAAATCGCGCGCGTTCGAAGAACGAGCTGCCACGAATGCGAGCAGAATCGAAGCGAAAACTTTCAACGTTTCTGCAGAGGCAAAATTCGACTTTTTTCCGCGTTTCGACGATTTTGGACGACTGCGGCGTCGTTTTCGGAACGCCGACGGCGCTGTTCGATGCCCAGCTATTATACGACATTAGTAAAGCTTTCCCGTGGCCCATAAAAATATGTTTGAGCCCTACGGGGCCTGCTGTACCTGGGCAGAGTGCTTCCACTGAGAATTTTCGAAAACACACGCGCTTCGATCCTCTATGACGAGCCGTATTTTTTGCACATTTACGCGCCCCCTACGTTACACCATCTAGTATTTATTTTTTCTCTCTCTCTCACTCTCTCTGTCCCATTCTATCCGTCTCTCCTGTACTCTGTCTCTGTCCCACGGTCTCTACTTTTTTTTTTTTCGTTTCGGGCGCGAATCTATCGTTTTAACCTATCGGAACACCCGGGGAAAAAAGCACACGCAACATTTTCGGAACGCGAGCCTGGTCCGGGCCAGGCCTTTCAGTGCTTTCGCGGCGGCGGCGACGACCTAGGGAAGCATTTCATTGCGTTCGATACGATGGTAAAAAACGCCCAGGGATCGGACAGTAAAAAATGTAACTGGTAATTTAGTTAGCCGTTGCGAACTGGACGGCGCTGGGGCGCTTCGGGTGTTGGTGGACAGTAATAGGGCGTATCTCGTATCTGTCCGGGGCTGACGGGTTTTTATGGGTTTGCGATGCGCGGATTCATCATTCGATATATTACGGGCCAGCGTGCCCGGGCTATCCTCTGATGTCACCGCGTTAACCTAACGACCCTTCAAGGCAGAATTTTAGAATTCGACCGGGTGACGATCGCCGCCAAGCCGACAGCTTTATTGTCAGAATTGTTTGCGGCCTACGACTGTCCTGCGAGATCCGATTTAACCGATAATTTGCCCCGGACGTAGCCGCCCACGATTTTTCCTCTTCCGCCTCTTCGCGAACGTAAGTTGGAATTTTCATACTCTGCCCTGTTTTCAAGAATATTTTAAGTTGATCCGGGGATACTGCTACTGGTACCCGAGAGTAGGTTTTGAATTTTGTTTATGGTAATATATCGCGTTTTGGTAACGACGTTGTGACCAGAGCAGAGCAGAGTCGGAGATCAGACTTCATTGAGACTGAATGTCTGAAGCATTTCCTCCTGTTAAAATAAAAATTATTTTAGTATTTCAACGTTCAATTTTGGTCTTTCAACGCTGACAGTAATTTTTATTGCGGATCAACAATGCATCCCCAATAATATTTACGTTTTACATACGTTTTATTTTTCCCATTTTTATTTCAGTCAATATCTCATTTAGATTTCTTTTAAATTTTGTGGCTGCTAGTTTGGCAGTCAATACATCTTAACACTAGAACGACGGAGCATTAAACTATACCAACATACACTACTTTATAATACTGACAAGGTTGCAATTATGCAAAGCTTCTCGACCTTCTGTGTTAATAAATGTTGTAATGAAAAAGTTTATGTGAAAAGTTTTCGTTGGAACATTCTTGTAATTTCAACAACTATCAAATAAGAATTAATTGACGAGTCATTTTGACTCGTTCCGTCGTTCCAGTGTTAAAAAAGAATACACATCGGTGCAAATTGAAGGAACAGTTCCGCAATGTTAGAACCGACTCATGCAATTTCAAATCATCCAACAAAGAAGCTAAAAAATTCGTCGAAAAGTCGGCAGGAATCTCGCAAAAAAGAAAAAATAAAACTGATCAGGGCCCCCGCGGTTCGAAGGAATTGGTTCATGGTGGTCGAGCTCGCTTATGCAGTTTTATATCGTCGCATATCTGCGGCCCGTATCATTAGCGCGAGCGTAACGGCGCTTCGCCGATATATCGTGACCAACAAATTTCGCCGAAACGCCGAAAACTGCGGAGGAAAAATTTATTAACTGTGAATCGTGGCCATTGCGGCGGCGGCCGCGTGCGTCCTCGCGAGCGCATCCTCCCGTTCGCTCGCGCGCGCGCTCCGCATCGATGCATTTGCTCCTGCGGTCACGTGGACATTGGTGATCGGCGTACGAATTTTATTTTACGAAGAATTTTATTAGGCGCTCGCAAAATCAGCAATAACTAATATTTTACTATTGCCCGGCCGCGGACCAACGGCTGTAGAAAATAAAATGTTGCGCGCGTTTATGCAACTGCCGGGCCACTCGTTTCGGAAGTGAGACGGTGTAAATTTTACACTACGCGGACGATAAACGTGTGCGCCAGATGAAACATGGTCCCGACCATTTTTCTTCGCCATCCATTTGCGCGTAAGTCACAGTCTCTCTCTCTTGCTCTCTCCTCCTCTTGCTCTCTCTTTCTCTCTCACCTTTCTGTCTTTCTGTCTCACTTTTTCTCTCTGTCCCTTCGCCTCCTCCTCCTCCTCCTCCTCCTCTCTCTCTTCCTCTCACTCTCTCTCTCTTTCATTCTCTCGTTTTTTTTGTTTAACTGGATCGTTATCCTCGGATCATAATCGTTTTCGACCCCTCCAGGTATCCGTAAATGTCCGCTGGACGTATTTTCGGAACGTTTCTCAAAATCCTCTTTGATTGGTGGGAGTCCAATTAGCGAGTCTATCAAACATGTAAAAAACTTGATCGCTCCAGTTACCTTTATTCTAGATAGCACTATAACTTCAGACTGTTTCCGCTGCAGTATCCCGGCTCATATAGTCAGCTATAGATGTTTTCCACAGTCGACTAGAAAATATATCGCTTGCGAACGCCCCTTAATTTTCCTTTTCCGAAGAGTTCCGCCGTAGAAATGGTATTCGGTGCGAGGCTAATAGTCGATATTTATATAAATAATTATACGGATGGTCAATTGCAATTTTTGACGCTCGTGCAAATTGCAGTTTCGATTATACTTCCGTTCTTAATTCTCCTTTTCCGAAGAGTTCATCGTAGAAATGGTATTCGGTGCTAGTCTGCTAGTCGATATTTATATAAATAATTATACGGATGACCAATTGCAATTTTTGACGCTCGTGCAAATTGCAGTTTCGATTATACTTCCGTTTCTGTGAAGGAGAAAATTAGAAAATGTGAAGAAGAGTGTTTAGTAAGTTTTGAATAAATTGTGATTGTGTGTGTTCCCTTTTCGAGATGTATTTGTGTGAAACATTTGAAAAATTGTTTATTGGACTATTTTGTGCATTTATAAGAATGCGAGAATCGCATCTGTAAAAGCGATTGAAGGATTTGCAGAAGAGATATACAGGAAGATTTTTAAAATAACAAAGATATCTCGGAGGAAGCGTGTAAAAATTGAAACAGCATTTTATGGTTGTGTTCCGTACAATTCTTATTTTCGATGTCCAGCCGATTGTAACCCTATCTGTCCGTAAAAATGGCGATCGAGACATTTGAATCCTGTGATGTGGGATGATCCGCTTACGTCGTGGATTACCTCTGTTCCAAATGTTTCAATTAATGAATTCCATACTAAATATCTTTTTTAACTTCTTTTATCCCGGTCTGAGTTAGGTCTGGGTCTTTTGATAGATCAAACATTTCTGTCATTAAATAAAGTAAATTCGTTTGCAAATAATTGACATGTTCATTAAAAAGGTTAGCGACGAAGAAGACAATTATGTACACGATGGAAGAGATACTTTTGTCAAGGTTTCCGCGTGTACCGAGTCATTAGACGTTTAATTAGTGTCTGAAAAGGCGAAAAGATTGTTAGGTGCCTAAAATTCCCAAAACATGTTTGGTTCGCTGTCATCATCTGCTTCCATCAAATTTAACTTCCACAATTTAAAATATTTTGCCTCCAAAAAATTATATTGCACAATCTAAAGTATCGAAAATATGTGTGCAAAACCTCGATATAATACAGTTGTCTGATTCCTTTATAAAAATTTCTGAAGAAAGCCTACAAAATGACGTGTTGACACTGAATTGTTGATAACGCAAACTGATTAAGAAAATATATTTGTACACGATAAAAGGTACAGTTTAATTGAAGCTTTTGCTACATGGAGCTATGGGTGGACAAATTAATCGCCGAAGGGGTATAAAGACTGCACAGTGCTAAACACTGCAAACATTTATTAGGTTTCGAGGAATCGTTTGCTGCAATGAATTAAAACTCCTACAATTAAAAACAATTTGATTTAAAAAACTTATTTTATGTAGTGCAAACAGTAGATCAAATATGTGCAAAACTTCTGATCTCTCCACAGAAATTTTCAAAGAAGGTCTCTAAAATAACGCATTGTCACTTAATTACCACTAATGTTAACAGATCAAGAAAATAAATTTGTACACGATAAAGGATGCAGTTTAATTGAAGCTTTCGCTACATGGACCCACAGACAAATAAATCGCTGAAGGAGTATAAAGATTACGCACTGCTAAAAATTCCAAACAATTATTAGTTGTCCTTCTCCTACAATGAAAAACATTTTGACTTAAAATAATGATTTCCTATAGTGCTAAAACTTCTGATCTCACCATAAAACAGTTCAGAGGAGGCGTACAAAATGGCGGTTGATAGTCGCCGGTGTCAAGCGATCAAGGGAAATGTTCGCCGACGATATAAGGCAATTCAAATTATGTTTTCGCGTGTGTGTCGGTTAGCGGCTAAAGAGGTGTGCAGATTGGCGGGTCCTAAAAATTCGAAAAATTTGTTTCGCGTGCTAGAATCGGCCGCGAACACGATTGCGAAATTGCTCGTCGGCGTGGCGCGGCGCGGCGCATTAAATTCGCCATAGAGGATGCGAGACGCGAAAGCGGGGTGGGTTCTACGGCGTGTATAATCGCGGTCGATTTGACTTGCGCGTAATTTCACGAAAGTTTCGACAGGCGTGCAAGGCGTCCGAGACGGGACAGTAAAGTTTAAAGGAACTGAACGAAGGCGGAGGGTGAGGAGGAGGGCTGCTCGAATGAGGGACGTGTCGGATAATTATGCGCACTGCCTCGTTTCGGAAGGCCGTTCGGGCATTTTTACGAGGGATGAAGTCGGCCGTACGAGGTCATAACTTAGCCACGAATACGGACTATCCGTTACGACCTGATGGCTCTCAAGATGCAGTACCTTTAACCTCTTCGAGGCGCGCGGCGGCAGATATTGGCATAAATTAGGTTAACTACCGCGGTTTACTCCTTCCGGGAAGTTGCCATAAGCGCGAGACGTTTAGCCCGCTGCGTTTTTCATGGTGCCCGGTGGACCGGGCCACGGGAGCGTAATTTTTTATCGTCAAGCATAATCGCCACCCTTACCCATCGAATTAAATTGTCGTTTCGAAAGCGCTTTGCAACAAAGTCCCCTTCTCCCTCCCAGCGCACACTCGCTCCTCCCGCTCTCCCGACAAAAGAAACAACCACGGCTTCGCCACGGAAAAAAGATAAGGGTACCCTCTCACCTCGCGCAATATATTCGGGACTTAATGTTGAGAGAACTGAAATTTATATCCTTATGCTGCACGATGCAATGTTGCGGGTGAATGCAGCGCGAAGCCTTCACAAACAACGAACCGAACCTTCGTTGTCCTCGCTCATCGAGCTTTCGAGTTCTTTGCTGCATAATTTTCTTTCTGGCCAGTTGGATTATTTAATTAGCACGCTTTTTGCGAGGTCGCACAATTTATCTCTTGGCGTACAATGTCTGATCATGACTCTATTCTCGTGATTTCAGATGTAATCTGTTAAATACGAAGTTTATCCTTTACTTTTACATCTTAATTAGTTTCTGTCGCTGTATCAGCAATGTTTAAGTGTTGAAACAAATTTTCGTATGCGTGGAATATATTATTAACAATAAGGAAGCTCTTGTCGCTGATAGCGTAAAGTACAGTGCAGTTCAAGGGAATGTGCAAGCGCAGCGTGATATCGAATGCTCTTCTCACGGTACGAATTACAATTTCTCCAAACTGAATAAAAACTAATTCATTTGCCCCGTACGAAAATTAACTCGTTATTCGTACAACTGCGTTCATGTCTGCCATTTACGAGCCTCCTGAAAGACGCGACGATTAATTTAATATAAAAATTATCAAGCGCCAGGTACCAAAGATAAATATGAGAAGAATATTTACTCGAAGTTAGTATGCAAAGTGAGAACGATCAATTCCACTTTCACAGCCGATCATCATGACGGTCGATTAACCGAAATCAATAAATAAAAGATATCAAACTGCTGGCGCACGTTTAAGACTTCCATGTATAATATTTAATTTTCTCTTAACTTCGAGTATTAAATTATGTAAAAATTAATGCAAGAAGGATGTTCACTCGAAGACCCGACGCACATTTAAGACTACGATGTATAATATTTAACTTTCTCTTCATTTTAACTGATAGAGCATATCGAAATTAATAAAAGAAGGATATTTAACGAAGGCATGTTGCACATTAAAATTTCGATGCGTAATTTTCTCTTAACTTTGAATTTTAAATTATATAAAATTTAATGCAAGAAGGATGTTCATCGAAGGCCTGGCCTGTATTTAATAAATCGGTGTATAATATTTAATATTTCTCTTAACTTTAAATGATAAAGCATATTGAAATTAATAAAAGAAGAATGTTTAGCGAAGGCCTGGTGCACATTAAAATATCGATGCATAACATTGAATTTTCTCTGAACTTCGAATTTTAAATTCTATATAAATTAATGCAAGAAGAATGTTCACTGGAGACCTGTCGTACAATTAAGACATCTATGTATAATATTTCTCTTAACATTAAATGATAAACCATATCAAAAGTAACACAACAAGAATGTTTAGCGAAGGCCTGTTGCACATTAAAATATCGATGCATAATATTGAATTTTCTCTCAACTTTGAAATTTACATTATATAAAAATTAATGCAAGAAGGATGTTTACCAAAGGCCAGTCGCCCATCCAAGACATTGATTTTAAGTATTTAATTGTATTTTAACTTTGAATTTTAAATTATATAAAATTTAATGCAAGAAGGATGTTCATCGAAGGCCTGGCTTATATTTAAGACATCGATGTATAACATTTAATATTTCTCTTAACATTAAATGATAAACCATATCAAAAGTAACACAGGAAGAATGTTTAGCAAAGGCCTGTTGCATATTAAAATATAAATGCATAACATTGAATTTTCTCTGAACGTCGAATTTTAAATTATATAAAAATGAATGCAAGAAGGATGTTTACCAAAGGCCAGTCGCCCATCCAAGACATTGATTTTAAGTATTTAATTGTATTTTAACATCGAATTTTAATGATATAGAAGTTAATGCAAGGACGTCGCACCGAAGGCCGTGCACGCACGTAGCAAAATGATCAATTTCACTTATGCTGTCTCTGGACGAGTGCATCGATGGTCACTTTGTCGGAGTAATTACGCAAGAGCGTCGAAAAGATTGCGATCGCTCTAATTATTTTAAGTAACATAGTTAACGGCAATGAGGCTTGTTAATTGATTAATCGGGACATTACGTTCCACGTTGTTTCCGCCCATACGGTTATCTCTCCTCCAGTCATTCTCAAGAGCCCGGGCATTCTTGTTTACGGCGATGGTAAAAGCGGTATCACGGAGTTAAGTATCAATTTGCGAAAGAATCTGTATTAAAAGCGCGCGTCAAGCGAATTTATACGTTCATAAAGAGCCGTTCCTTTTTGTTCGTAAGGCTGGTTTCGGGGGACGAGTGCGTCGATATCGATCAACCTGAGAGCCACCGGAAGACATGCTCTGCTCGTTATGACTCCATTAAGGTCGCGCAAGGTGCAGAATCCTTGGACACCCATGGAAAAACAGGGTCCTTAATCCAACACCTGCCGCTTTTAATTCGAAAACGACCCTCGGCTACGAGTCCCCTCGATCGCGTGCAACAAAACAAATGTTCATTCTCATCCTGTTCGCGACTCGCGATTTTTAAATATGCAACGCGAATTTATAGGACACGCTGCGATACAAGCTGTACTTAACAGGCGCAGAGGTTTTTTCTTCACTTGATTTCGAATTTGAACAGATTGCAATCGGTGATCCAAAAGAATATGCAAGCTGTACCGTAAACGAGTTCCTTGAAACAGGTGATTCCCGAGGATATTCTAAGAAACTTTTTCCTTTGCCGTTTCACGATTCGATGATTCGTTCTTGAGTTATTCACGGAAAACACGGACCAATCAGAAACTAGCTCGGCTAACGACCACGCCCCACAATGAGGAAGCTATCGCCGGTATCCCGCAACCGCGTTTCGATTGCTTTGTCATTTTTGTACATTACTCGAAAACGGAACTGCGTACGACATTTTCGTAACGGGAAAAGTTTGTTGGAATAGACTCAGGAATCCACTTTTCAAGGAATATATTATTAGGACACCCTGTGTACCACGTTTTGAGAAGTCTTAAGCGATTGAAAAATTGTTTGTCTATCGGTAAATCTGCTGCAGTCGGTTAAATGACTAGTTTCAGATTTTTATTTTTCATATATTGTGAAACATTATATGAAACATTCATAATTTTTGTGAAACAATATAAATTAGCTAATTTTAGTGGCTGGTTGGTTTAGTGTCAATAAATTTGCCCTGAATTGTTGTCAATCGATAGAAGCCGCGGTTTTTAACAAATAACGTTTGCATTGGGGTGACAGTTGGAACCTACGTAATTAGAGGGAAACTGATAATTTACTCAGTTTATCCAAGCTATTTTAATTAAACGCGCAGGCATTCTTTTTCCAATAATAATTTCGGCGTCGTTGCGTCATGATATCGAAGATCGAATAGTGCACCGTTGAAGCTGTTTCATTTTCTATTTTGCCAACTTAATTTTTTCCAATGATACCGAGCCGATGCGACAGCAAAAAATCAATTTAACACAAAGACAAATAATCAAATTTGCAAATTCTTTTATTGCAAATAAAACAAAATGAAATTTCTGTCCGGTTTGGCATAACAACGTATGATCCACAAATAATAGAACGACGTGCAAACTGCGTTGCATTTTTACATTGATCGCGACGCACACTGCGCATGCAGTAAATGTGTCAAATTAACGCCAGTGTTAAAATATGCTCACTATCGGCGTCAAATATTCTTCCACTCATGTTTTACGTTAAAAAAGGACAAATTGCACGGACGCTCATTGTTTTCTATATTTCGAAAAACATGTTAACTAGAATAGAAAATACTGTATTTCGAAATAAACACATTGCTGTACTTTGAAAAATATTTTACGTCCCATGAAATAGTAAATCTGCACAGATTGCTATTGAAATATGTAATCGGACCACAAACAACTATTAATTTTTATGCATACATGTTTCCCTCACGAAAAATACACCTCTATTTCTAGACAACGTATACTGTTTGCCTTCTCTATGCTCGTATTAATATACGGGGTGTTTCCTTTATCTCGAACTGCTTGAATATAACGATAATGTAAAGCGGTTGCGTTTTTTAGACGAATTCACAGACCTACATAAAAGATAACACTTATACAATGTAACTATAAAAAGTTGAAAAATTGAATTCCAAGGATGTTCAGAATTAAAATTATTTGGAGTGCAAAGGATTAATAAGGAGCTTTCACTTAATTGTCAACGACACGACTGTCCACCAAAGACAATATTAACCCTTAGCACTCGAATGGCTAATAGAAATCGCCATATTACTATTTAAACAATTTTTACATCGCTAGGTTTACAGTTAACACGCTGTTGCGTCTTTTAGGAATGATTATCATTAAATTAATGGCATTGGACATCGATTTATCATTGTGGAAGCTAACTAGATTGTAGTAAGAGGTAAGACCTTCATTATACAGTAAGTAACTATGGCGGCTGAACCTCCTGCGCTCAGTGACAGAGGGACAGTAGGACGAGTTTCTCGCTAGTACTTGATCCACTTCCGATTAAAATATATATTAACTTAACTAACTTAACTGCCTTCCAGTATTCCAGCGACTAAGGCAGGGTCTCTCTTTCTCCACCACTCCATCTTCAACCGCCAAATAACAATTCTCCATAATAACACTGATAACTTCAACGAATGAAATAAATAAAACTCGTCCGAAGTACACGAAATTCGTTCGGCATTCGGCGTGTTAAGAAATCGATAAAAATGTTAAAGCCCCGAGTACGAGTAACGGTAACTAATTTCGTATGTACGAAAGGGAACGAAACTATAGACAAAATGGAGCTATTACAGATAAAAATAGTGTTTCGATTTTGTATTGGAATTGCTCCGAGTGGAAAGGGTTAAAAACGGACGAGTAGGATAGAAGAAAATGATCTTTCACGTGAATTATTGAATTCGCCTGTGTAGAACGTCGTCGGATAAAATTCGCAGTGCGGTGAACGGTGGGGTAATCAACCGATAGGAAATAAAGGGTGAACCGACGAAACAGTAGGCGACGGTAGATCGTAAGGGGGTGGCAAACGTCGAAGGAATCTCATCCCCCGGAGGTTCGTGGGGTATCAGCTCTCGCAGTTCGCGTAGGAAGGACAGTGTAAAGGCGATGTAGCTACCGAAGGGACTGTCGAACGGGGGTGGCAGAGGGGTGCGTGGAGGCAACGACGACGAGATGGCAGAGTTGTAAAGTCCTGCGCGTGACACCGGGTTATGTTATGTTCTCCTATAGTTGTGTTGGCGATCCCACCGAACACCGGCCTCGTGGACACTGGTTTATACGCAGGTATACATGGTTAGGCGGCACGCGGTATTGCTCATACACTGCGTTTATGGCGCATAACCGGGCTGCTCGCTCGCACAGATTATTTTGGCTTGATCAATTTGATAACTCCGTACGGTTATGCCCGCCTTGCTGATTACGTCCACGCGACCAGGGGCTCTCGAAGAGTTAATCTTTATCACGGGGCTACTCCTTCCTCCGATCGACACCGCCATCGCTTCCTATCGATTACGTCAAATGGAATTCAAAATGAATCTGTCGAAATTACCGGTACTCGACCGATCGCTGATCACGAGAATGTCGACGCCATTTTGCGAGCTCTAGACTCGCCATGTTTTTCTTCTTTGGGGAACGATCAGCTTCGCGTTTATTTTTTATTTATTGATACTTGATATTGATTATTCCGGTGTACTTGGTTTTTCAAGGGTTAATTTCAATGCAATACATTGATCGAGAAAAATTCCATTTCTACTGAAACATTTTAATTGAATTATCTTGTGTTTTTAATAAATGGTACGGGCAAAAATGTTTCTGTGAACGTAAATCGAGAAGCTAACTTTTCGGGAACATTTTCATGTGTTTGTAGCACGGTTAACTTATCGGCTTCGTCTTGCATGGGTGTGTAAGTTTCTGCATTGCATTCACGATACACAATAGATTATTATAAGTCACATTTAGTCGTGAAGTATGTAAAACATTTCTTTATGGAGTATTGTGGGTTCTATTTATCACATAAATATTTTATAGTTATTTTTCAAGACCTTATACATTTAATTGAAGAACCAACGAGTTAGTTAGAGTTAGCAGGATTTACTTACAGACTACAGTGTGTTCTGTATACCACATAAATACTTTATAGTTATTTTTTAAGGACTTATGCATTTAATTCAAGGACCAATAAGCCACAGCAGAATTTACTATAACAGAGACAATTCATTTTCCGACGCACGTTGACAAGGTTTCTTTCCACAATGTTTTCGAAGGTATGAAATAAATATAGCACGGTTTCTGTAACACCCTGTACATATCAAGAACCGACGACTTAGCAGGATTTACCACAACAGCCGTCGCAACACCTCGAAACCAGAGATATTCCAGCCTCGTCTCATTTCCGCCAATTTCGAAGTCCCTAAAAGCCGAACAATAAATTCCCCGCTGTGCTCGTAGCCTAACGCACATCATTCGCGCAGTAAAGTATCCAGGTACGGCCCCATAGAAACCTCGGGAGGCCGCCTACGCTTCGTTCTCTAGCCATCGGCACGAGAGGCGACCGCTTAGAACTTTGAAATACTGCCGGCCGGTGAGTTGTGTCTTAGGCCGGTGTTTAGAGGTGTAAAGCCGAAGAATTCGCGGAGTTTTCACCTTGCTCGGAAGAGTAAAGAGCATGGTCGTTTCGGGAGTGACAGAATGATGGGCAGAAGTAGACGTTAGCCGGGTTGAAAGAAAACAAGGACCACTAGCGGAACGGGTTAGGCCATGGCAACGTCGAGGAGGCAGGCAGTGAACATCCGCTGGGTGCTGGTAGATATTACTATAATGCAACTCTGGACATAAACGCGTTTACGACGCGCTGCGTTGTCATTACGCGGCCCCTGCATCGTTCGCCAGTGGCTTTAACTTTATCGGCACCAACACCGGCACACAACTACGATACAATCGTTGGGTTACCACTACCAAAACTGGTCGCTGCCACGGCGCGTCCATCGTGCTTCTCCGACCCGCCAAAGAAAGCCGGGTCGCTTTCGAAGGCACCCCAGCCCTCGGGAAACACCTGTCTGCCATGCTTTACGGGGCAATCGTAAAAATTAATTACCTGTAATTAGAAAAATCGCGATTGCGCGAGGCCCGGGTTACCGGGACCGAGAGAGACGGAGAGAATTCGGTGACTTTTTCGGAGGGTTCCCCGGCACGACCGACGTTTTATGGGCCCCGAGGAGAGAAGAAACACTCTTCTATTTTGCTTCATTGTCGTTACGCTAGGCCGGTACCGTCGAGAGAAACCCAACTTGCCACCGGGCATTTTTATACTGAATTTCTTCTCTGGTTCTCTCCGTGCGGCGGACGACTCGGACTAATTTCCAGAGGAGAGCCGAGCATAGAAATGCGAAGACGCTTCAAGACTTTTTGGAATGACTTCGGGGTGCTCCGGTACAGTACACGCAAAAATCGGGTACGTTTCCGGAATCCTCGTTGCGCTTTGCTTCTCTCAATTCTGGGACGAAATCTGTGTCACGTTTCGCAGTTTTAGGCTGGGAGTTTGGGAGTGTCCCGTTGGTAGCTTCTGTCATGTTATTTTGACAGCAGGTGGCGAATTTTAAAAGTTAAAGTGAATATAAGAGTTCATTAAAAATTGTAAATTGTTATGATTTGCGGCAGTCGTAACCAAATTTTTAAAATGTCTAAGAAGTCTAAGCAGCCTTTCTTACTATTTAAATAAAATAATTCGAAGATTTGATCATATTTTTGTTAATGCCAGCCAAGTTTTGTGAACCTCCAATTTAAATAAAATAATAAATATATTGCAAGTTTTATGCATTTTTTTAATTCCAGGGCGTCTGTGTACTATTTTTAAATTAGGAAAATCATCAAAGGAAAAAGCAATTAGCAATTGGCGCGGAGCTGTTCTATTTTGCATAAAGATCCGCCACTAAGAGGATTGTAGCGAACTTCGAGGTAAGATTTTTGTCTCGCCGATTAAATAAAAATAATTTGGAGGTTCCACTGTGCTTTTGTTAAACTGAACCGAGTTTTGCGTTTCTCCCTTCCAAATAAAAGAATAAGCGGGTTGTGGACTTCGTATCATTAAAAAATTAGTAGCTGCAGCTTTGAAATAGTACAAGGACTAAAAATTAAAAACAAAATAATAAAAAAAAAAACAACCAATTAACAATTGACTCAGTCAAGGAAGGTACAATAAACGCAAACTATACTGTAATAAAATATTCTTATCTAAAGCTACAGTTCACTGTTTAAATAAAATGATTCGATGATCATATCACACTTTTGTCAACGTGAACCCAGTTGTCTGCATCATACACTTCCTTAAAATAATAAGTTATAAAATATAAAAGTTAAAATATATAAAATATAAAAATATAAGTTAAAATAATAAGAAACAGCTGGAATTTGAAATAGTGGAGATAATAACAACATTGAAGGGTGTCTATATATTGCATTCCAAATATGAGAATTAAAGGAACATTCAATTGGCAATTGGAGAGGACCAGTACTATTTTGCATAAAGATCCGCTACTAATAGGATCGTAGCGAATTTCGAGGTAAGATCGTAAATGATTTTTGCGTCCGTTGTAACCAAGTTTGTACACAGTCG
Organism: Agapostemon virescens; assembly: GCA_028453745.1. NCBI lineage: Eukaryota > Metazoa > Arthropoda > Insecta > Hymenoptera > Halictidae > Agapostemon > Agapostemon virescens. Next base: position 6,380,139 of record CM052088.1, read on the forward strand.
AGGAAGGTATAGTAGGTGCAGGTTATAGTGTAATGTAACCGTGCGAAAGGGCAGCTAACGGCCAGAAGAAGACGAAGTATCTGAATATGTATTCGCGCGTGCGTTATATCCATCCATACACGTCCATGGAACTGTTCTACACGCATTGTTGGGGTGTTGCGGCAAGGAAGGGTTTAACGATTCGCGTAGCTGCGTCGATTTACGGCCCCTAAAACACATCGAATGCGCTTTATATGTATGTAAATTAGGTCAGCCGCTTTGCTTCGCCCGGACCCCAATCTTCGCAGGGCAAATGTATCGGGTAAAACTGAGCTGAAGGCAAAATTACGACGTTTTCGTGCTGCGCTGGGAATCGTATAACACCGGCAATGTATCCGATCTTGCGAAACATTAAATCGTATTTGAAATTTATATCCCGGCTTTCCAGGCACCCTCCAAATCTTTCTACACGTTACCACATTTTAATGCACAATTCTCAATTAATTCGCTTAATAAGTTTCAAACGCGAAACATCACATCGAAATTTTAACGCTTCAAGTTTTAATACAAAGCTCGCATTGTTACGCAGTTATTTAAACATTTAAACACACGATTTTAAATTCTGATACGACGATCATTTTCTACAAAATCATTTAAATACTTGTTGAATCCGTTGTAGATCATCGAACATTCGTTGGACACGAATGTATATTATCAAAATTCCTATCGTGTATCCTAGAACGATTACCGATTAACCCAAAACTTAATTAATCTCACAAATTATAATAGTTCAAGGAACATTGTTGAACTGCAACCTAAATCCAGGAGCATTCTGCATACATTCTTAGCCGTAGGGTGAGAAATACCACCCTCTCAAGATTCTTGTAACAATTTCAAAAAATGTTATACATAACGAATAATCGTATCATCGAAAGACAAAATCGTAGAACCACTGCCCCAAGCAAAAAGCGGCCCACAAGATTAATTTTACGAATTACAATAGTCAGAGGAATATTCTCGTTGCTGGAACCAAAATCCAGAAGTCTGGATACATTCGTCGCACTAGAATAAGGACCATCTCTTATAAAAATGCTTCTAACAATTTCAAGAAAGGTTACACTCAACGGGATCATTATTGTAAACAAAAAGCGGTGGATAGGATTAATTTCAGGAATAGTAACAGTCGGAGGAACATTCCCGAGGAAGCCGGAATCTAAATCCAAGAGAAGTCGAGGAGCAGTCGGCATGCATTCGCGGCAATAGGATGAGAAATGTCTCCTCAGCGTTCTCGGCCGCGTACAAAGTATTCGCAGCGGAGGAGCAGACCGATTTGCGCGGAGTGGTGGCGAGCGCTAATTATCATTCCTTTCTCCGATTACCTTCTCACTTGTTTGCCTTGCTGAAGCCCCGCTAATGGTCGCCCTTGAGTCGCGGGCAAAGGGGCGCCGGCCCGCGTGTCTCGTTTCTTTTGCGGAATCGTGGCGTTTAGTCGGTAATAAATCGTAACAATGCAGAAAGTGAGATAGATAGATTGAGAGAGGGAAAAAGAGAGAGAGAAAAGAGAGAGAGAGAGAGAGAGAGAGAGAAAGAGTCGGGGCGCGAGCATATCCCGCCCGTGGAAACGGCGAATTTTGATTTGCGAGCGTCGGATCGTCAGTAATTTCAGTAATAGCTTACTCCCGGTGCTCGGGACCCAGGCACCGTCGATAAACCAGGAGATACCTGCGACTCAAAGTAACCACTTCGAACGTAAGAGAGAGAGGGAGAAAGAGAGAGAGAGAGGGAGCAACCGGCCTCGCCATGCCAAACCACGCCGTGGTAACTTCATAAAACAGCCCCCCCGCATTCAGATGATTCCCTATAAAACAGTATATCTCAATTCGCCGGGGCACCGGCCACTTCCACTGGCAACTGCTCCCTTCGATATAACTGGTGACCCTGAAACCGACCATCCGAACAGTCATCCAACCTTTTTGCACGTTCGCTGACCGCTCGGCGACCGCAAAATTGCATAACGTCGAAATATTAGGTCTTCCCAAATGTTTCTCTCGCGACACGCACGATCAACCCTTAAGCGAACATTCGGGATGTATCGCAACTATGTTGTGAATCAGTTCGATCGGATTTAACCCCTTCAGTGAATCTTTCGAACTTACTGTGAAAAAAATAACGAGATTCAGTCATGTTCTATTTAAACGTTTATTTAAGAACACAGTGGTTCAGTTTAATTCTATTTAATCCCTTAAACAAACCTTCTCAATTTATTCTGCAAATTTCACGATTCAGGAAAATTGTGTTTAACCCTTTAAGTGAACGTTCCAAATGTACTGTACGAATACAACGATTGAGTTAAGTTGTATTTAATCCCTGAACTGAACGTTCTAAGTATTCTTTATAAATCACAATCATTCGGTGAAAATGAATTTTACCACTTAAGTGTACCTTCAAAGTGTACTTTTTAATGTGCGATGATTTATTCATTATTTATTTGACTTCGTTAGTGATCCTTCAAAATGTACTCCATAAAATGTTATGATTTATTCGTAATTTATTTAACTACATAAATAAACCTTCAAAGTGTACTTTGTAAAATGCGATTCATAATTTATTTCACTTCATAAATGAACCTTCGAAATGTACTTCATAAAATGTTACAATTTATTCGTAATTTATTGAACTTCATAAATGAACGTTCAAAGTGTACTTTTTAAAATGCGACGATTTATTAATAATTTATTGGACTTCATAAGTGAATATTATAAAATATATTATAATATAAAATAAAACGATTCGGTTAAATAGAATATCCAAAATGTATTATAGAACTACGTTTCTGAATGTCTACTAATAATAAATTTAATTTCGAGAAAGTTACACTGTCACACTTGAAGTCCCTGCAGTATCCGACAATTGACAATAAACAACTTAAACTCGCTTCCATAAAAGGGAGGAGGAAGAACAAGAAGAAGAAGGAGTAGAAGAAGTAGCAGAAGAAAAAGAAGAGGCAGAAGAAGAAGAAGAAGGAAGATCGTAACTAAAAAATAGTGAGAGTATAAAATAAATATGGTAGCCGATGGAAGGATTCGTTCGCGTGTCTCCGGGAACTAATAAAACCGTATACGGGTTTCTGTAATTGCGTAATTCGGAAAATTGTCCCGATATCGCAATCAAGTTTCTAAATGGAAACAATGTTGCTCGAGACACGGTTCGGGCAGGCCGTCGGGGGAACAGTCGGCGAACTTTATGATCACCCAGTACAACTTGAACCGGGAATAGCACGTTCTAAAGGCTTGAGCGCCGCTGCCTACGTAGGTTGCAGTTTGAACTATAAAACGACGTAAATTATGGCCGCGGATTGCAATATTATGAGGCTATATACGCACGTTTAATGATCGAAGCTACCGGGGGCTGGGAAGCACGGTTAAATATTGTCCGGAAATGGTGTGAAGGCATAAGCTGACTCGTCTTCGGTCGTGTCTGGCAACTATTGACCGAATGCATTCGTGACCGTTGCAACGCGTTGCATCGGTAGGCTTTCCATTCCCAGGGACCACGGGAACCCGTGAGAAAAGGGCCTGGAAACGTCCAAGTACTGTCTCGAAACATTCCGCTCGCTCGGACAAAATCATCGCTTCCGCTGCATGAAATCACGCGGAGTAAGTGCATTACGGCTGGTAATAATTGACACCTGCTTAAAACACCAAACTGCGCCAGAATTGCAATCGGTTTCTGCGGAATCAACCGTTCCCGGCATCGATAATGGCAATATCATCGACGCACAGCGGATGCGCTTGCGTTGCCCCGTATTATCGTCGATTTACTCGCGCACATATCAGAAAATTCATTTGATACAAATCATATCGAACTTTCCACGAAGACTCGCGATCGAAAGGAATCAGGGATAAAAGAAACTGGAGAATTGTGTGATTTTTCATTGTTTCGATATTTTTTAAAACTTACTACGATATCTTTGTAACACATTCATTGGTAAATCTTCGAAATCTTCATACGTAGGAATAATAATTAAAAGTTGAGGCTTTTAAAAATTATAGCTATAAAATTAGAAGATTGACAACTTTAAGAAACGTAAAATAGAATCCATTGAATCCACCGTTATTTATAGTCACCAAAAATGGGCATTTTATAAAATCAGTAATATTTTTGGTACATTTTGCCACTAGTTTAGTCCGAGATCTCTGTAACACATTCATGAACAAATCTACGAAATCTTCGTACGTAGAAATAACAATTAAAAGCTGGGGCTTTTAAAAATTATAAGTATAAAATTAAAAGATTGACAACTCAAAATAAACTTAAAGTAGAATCCATCGAATCCATCGTTATTTGTAGTCGTCAAAAGTGGCCATTTTATAAAATCAAGAATATTTTCGTTACATTTTGCCAATACTTTATACAAAGGGTGCAGGACCGTAAGATGAATTCGTTGAAGAAAAGACGGTAAATTCTGTTCGTAATTGTTAACTTCCAAGAAGAGTCACGTCAACCAAGATTGTTAACCATTGTAATCAGAGTGCGCGTCCGTACGAATAAATGCGCGGAAACAGTATCCCATAAAGCGATCCTCGCAGTTGCTTGCGTGACATCAATCGCAAATCAAAAACTCGGAGAAGGCCGTCGTTCGTACGGTGAATCTGCAACCGAACATAGATCGCGACGGGGACAAAATGCAAGGCTTTTAATCAATATCTAGTCGAAGCGATCCGCATTCATTACCGCGGTTTCTTTCGCTAATTTTACTGCGTTTCGCCATCATAAACAATTTATGAGGGAGACAGGGGCGGAATAATTCCGGGCCAAGAAAGACGACGGGGTTTCTTACGCGGGCACAAAGACACGGGAAGGGAGTCGTTTGGAAACCATTCAAACAAGAGCAAAGCGTTTCTTGTTACCGGATCATGCCGGGAACCGTCGTCTTACGATACAAGGCGTAATCTTTACGGGGCGAGGAAGATGCGGGCGAAATATCAAGTTCGTTTCACGGGGCTGCTGGGAGCCGAAGTGTCGCAGGCTGCTGTCCTCCCGAGATGAAGTTGCGCGAGATTCAGTTAGAACAGTGTAAATGGCACGCCTATTTACGGTGTTTCCCCCCCTCCTTTTACGTCATCCCTCTATCTCTCTTTCACTCTGTTTTCCTCTTTTTCCCACTCGCCCTTTCCCTCTCTCTCTTTCTCTTTCTGCACAAAAGCAACACTGTGTTACCCGGTCGGCTACTATATTCACCTGAATCAGAATCGTAAATCTCCGGGACTAGCTGACGATAATAATTGTTAATTACGAGGGACACAAGAACCGGCGGGTTTCATTTAAATACGGTGTAAGCAAGCTGCAAAGATGGGGACGGCTCGCGGGACACTCGCTAACGAATCTAAACGCCGGAAGGGACGAGATCTGTTTTATTGTCCGGGCATAAATTGTGCAATAAACAACGACATGAGACAAGATAGTATATTACACAGTCATAAAAGGCGAGAAGAAGGACGGTTACTGTCGCCCGGATGGTAGGCACTGGTCATCGTTTTGCTACATTTCCCACGGAAAAAATAAGAGAGACCCCGGATGATTTGCGGCCGAGGACAAGGAGAAGAAACCGCGCGACAAAATGGCCGCGCCGCGACCCACGCCGAACGATGCAACTGCAGTCTCCATTGTGCTTTTCGCTGAAAAGTTACCTAGTCTTCTTCCTCTTTTCCGCTTCTGTTCTAGTGCGAGTTTTATGCATTCGTGAGTAACCTGTGTCGACAAAATATTAAACAATGTTTAAAGGAATGTGGAGGTATCAATGCATTGATTACAGTTGATTGAAATTAGGAAGAATAAAAGATGTCTTAGCATTTATATTTTCATCGATGAGGTCCACAGTCTATTTCCAATATACAACTGAGAATTTTTTAAAATACTGTTTGATAATCATGACAGTTTTCGTTATGATCAATTTTTTCAGGTTTATATTTTTGAACGAAGATTTGTTAGTTTTTCCATGATGAACAATCATACTTCTGACGACTAATGGGTTTTAATGTTCAAGAAATGTTCTGCCAACAATCATTTATTTTGCTAGAAGATTTTATGAAGCAGTATCTATGTTCATAGTTATTTGTTGGTTAAAAATAGTCTCCGGTAAAAGATCTTTTATAACATTTTACCGGATTTACATCAGCTACAGTTGATGAAAGGTCTTGGACGTAAGAACGAGGTAGAGTCTCATTGAATTTCTGCAATCATTTGCGAAACATGTGGTCAGATATTGTCATAAAGGATTACAGGTCCTTTTCAAGCCACGTTCTTTTCATAAATTTCTGTATCAATGTTGAAATGTATCGTCCATTGACGGACTCCTGACACAATGATTGGCTAATGTTGCAAATAACATCCGTTGCTTTATCTTGGACGGATACAATGAAATCAACTAAATGTGCTTCTTCCCTGTCATTATTTGACAGTGCGAGGTGATCTGCACGAACAGGCGAAAACGGAACCACTTGCGCGAACCAGTACAGGAATCTTTGTATTCGAACATCTCATATTTGTAGTCTAACTACAGTGGGAATTCTTATGGAAAAGTTAAACTATTTAAATTATTTATGCAACTCGTTTTGCAGGGAGATTCACAGTCGTAGGACAATCTCATAACAATTCATAACCGAGTTCTCAGACACTGTCTGATACCGAAGAATATAGTAAAAACAAAATAAGACGTCATGTTCTCCGAACATAATCCTCTTTTTCCTATAGGGAAACTTCTCGGTAGGTCTAAAATTAATTTAACCAGTGGACAATAGAGTATTTCACAATAATTCATACCCAACTTCTCAGATACTGTCGAATACTGGAGAAAATAGTAGAAACAAAATAGGACGCCATTTTACCAAGACATAACCCCCTTTAGCCTATATGGAAACTTCTCCGTGGATCTAAAATTAATTTAACCAGTGAACAATAGAATATCTAACAACAATTAATGCCTAATTTCACGAATATTGTCAAATACCGAGTGAAATATTAGAAACAAAATAGGACGCCATTTTACTCTAACATAACCCTCCTTTGCCTATATGGAAACTTCTCCGTGGATCTAAAATTAATTTTACCAGTGAACAATAAAATATCTAACAACAATTAATGCCTAATTTCACGAATATTGTCACTTGATGTGAAAAACAATAGAAACAAAATTAAAATTCGCGTTCAACTAACATAACCCCTTCCACCTCCATAGAACCTTTCCCATCCATCAAGAATAGACGTAACCCAGTCAACGACAGAATATTTCAGAAGAACTCGTACCTGACTTCCCGGATGTTGCGAAATAATGATTAAAATATTTTAAACAAGATAATACACCACGTTCGCCGAACATAACCTCCTTCTATCTTCATCGAAGCCTTTCATTCGAACTTTAACCATGCAACGCAGTAACGCAAACAATGTTCTATTGAAAAGGAACATCGTAGGCAGCTTCGACCAAAACGACGAATAAAATACTTCTCAAAACATGCGAAGACTCGTATGCCACCACGTTTGTCCCCCGAACCATCGGCAAAGCTGACTTCGCATAGACTCCGCCCGTTTCCGAAGTGTTTCGTGCCGTCGGCCGGTTATGTTCGGATACCGTCTCAAAGAAAAGAGCGATTGCAACAATATCTGGCCGAGGAATCGTGGCCTATTGTGCATCCACATCCGGTCCAGGGCCGTCAAGAAACTGTGCAGCACACGAGCCGCCGCGCGTCCTCGTCCCCGGCTACTATATCGACAAGCGGTTATTACCGCAACAATGATGCGCTAAATTATCGATCGAACGGCTGGCCGATGCACAGAGATCCTCCCTTAGATTCCTTTGTTTCGACTGTCCTTCCCCGAAACCGGGGGATCGTTCGTCCTCGCGGCATTATCTTCATCAACCACCTGCTCTCTCCGGTGTGTTTCTGTTGCGGCCGAGTCCGTTTTCAATGCAACCCCCGAGCTTCTCCACCGAAGAAATCGAACTTCTTCGACGGGAGATCACGCGACGGTATCGAAAAAAATACTTTTTTTCTTGAAAAGACTCCGTTGTTCTTTCTATTCGCCCCCATATGTCTTCGAAACGCACGCGCGATTCCAGGTTCGGCACAATGCCCGCGACACGCGAATCCTTTCTCGATTATACATGTAATCTTTTCACACGTCCTTTCTTCCTGCATCATTGTCGGCCGAAAAAGGTTTAATTGTTGCTTCTCGGGGCCCCGGTCAGGAGCATCGACACCTCCAGCCGTGGATCACGCGAGCAACATTAATTAGCCGTCCGCAATGGGGCACCATCGACGGGGCCCCACCGGAACACGGACACCGACACCGGAGCGTGCGAGGATCCACCGACTGCACTCGAGGTTTACACTTCTGGGAAGATGCTCGTAAAGACCGCTTCGCTTTCACTGGCTCTGTTATTAGCCTGCGACTCGAAACGGGCCCCGAGACCCCCGATGGTGGGGGTACCACGGACCCCGACGCTATAATCGCGAGGGCCCCCGCCACCAGGCCCGAGAAGCCTTTCACCCAATACCACTAATCTTCCGCGACCGACTACCACGCGAGAAAAGGGCCCTCCTCCCCCCTCCGCGCCCTTTTTGACGCAAGAATTAAACGATGAAAGTGGACAAGGGTGTTATCGATCCGGTTGCTAGCCCGGAAGAGGACATCCCGTAATTTTTGACAGTTTTTTGAAGTCGTGTTATTTGAGAGAAACGCAGAAAATTGATGCTGTGGGAGCGGATTGTCCTTCCGGGATTCTGGGACTGAGGATCGAGATTGAAATTATTCATGAACAATTTTATAATAATTTTTTAGGCAGCGTTTTGTACTTTGAACTTGTCGCAGGGGTAATATTCTTTTTTAACGCACCTGTAGTTTAAGGAAAAGTGTATATACATGTATATACAGTGTAAGAGTCTTTCACATTAGAGCGAAACGGATAACTGAAACTTTAAACAGTTTTTAACACGTTAATCGTGCTGCAATTTTGTCTGGCTATTAACATCTTCAACTACTTCAATGTGTAGTGCTCTTCTTTTTCATCTAACGGTCCTGAAATCTTGGTTATGGAAAAGTGTGTAGTACAGAGCAATGCATACAAATGCAGTGTACAGATTAAGTAGTACAGAGTATTAGGGCGAAACGAATAACTAAAACTTTAAACAGTTTTTAACAGCAATTTTCTCTCGCTATTTGCATTTCACTTTTATTCAAGATTAAATGTAAAACTGCAACTGTAAAAAAGCGAAAGACTCGCTTAGCCCATTTTTGGTTTTCGTGCGAATCAAATATAATGTCTGAATCTTCTTTAACTTTATATGAATTATTTATGATACATTATTCTGTGAATTTTATACTCTAGTCGCGCGCTGATTGGTCCGCGGTTTTTTAACCCCTTGCAATTTTATAACGAGTCAGACGAGTAACGTCGTAGACTTTAACCCCTTGGCCTACGATTTATTTTCTGATAACAGTGACTTGATTTTCATTATCCTCCGCGAAACGACAAAAAGAAAAGTGAAATTTCTAGTACGTAGCTATTCTCCGCCGATTTTATGCAATCAGAGATTAAATAGAGAATATTATTTCGTTTTAAAGAAAATTTAGGAAACACAGACTCGTTGTTGTAGGGGTTAAACTAAACAGAGAACATATTCCGATACGAAAAGCCAATTTTGATGAAATTTATGGGAGCTTATAGATCTTTGAAAAATAATCCACTTTGAAGGGGTGAAAACAGCCCTCAAAGTTGGTGTCAAAACCAGAGGTCGAAAAAATTTGAATTTGTTTTTAAATTGTATGTTTTTCAATGGAAAATCTAGTCGTGCAAGAAAATTTTAACAAAGGTTAAAATAAATAATAAATGTAGTCCTTATAAGTTTATTTTGTGTCCTTTCTTTAAAACAAAATCGAAGTCTTTCTCTACGTTGAAGTAAACAGTAGTCCTCTAAACAATATAAATTTTCTTTTCCCTTTTGCAAGATGTTTCGTGCCGAGGATGTTATAACAAGTCGCGAAGAACGAAGCAGCAGAGAACACTTTCGCAAATGAAAGGGTTACTTGTAACACCCTCAGGAATCTCCCAGTTCAGGGAAATACATTTTTGATACACCCTGTATATTACATACAATATGCAGATTACGATGACATGAATAAGATTCGTCAAGTCCCGTGTTATATAATGGGAACGTCGTCGTCTGGTGCGTCTGATCATGACCGGTCAATTCTACTTCCTGCAATTACGAGGTTTGGGTAGATATTCACCGGACTTTGTATTGTACGTTTGTATAGTCATTCTCCCCTACGTGGAAACGAGTGGAAGCTGAAGTAGAGGTGTCTCACACGTAACCTGCATCACCAACTATTCTGCGTAAGCGTTTTCGCAATAGCTGCGACGCTGAGTAAGCAAGCATAATCGTCACCTATTGCGTAAAATATTGCACAATGCGTTATCGAGTTTCGACTGTCGCGAAAGTTATTTCACACTTTTGATTGTTGCTTTTCCAATTGTACTCGTGTCGATGAAGAGCTCGGTAGTGCCGAGTCTTTCGCGCATCCGTCATTTCCGGTGCGATTAATTAAAATGCCATAAGACGGTAAGGTTTGCTGAAATGGCTTTACTAGATGGAAGATTAACACTAAACCTAAAAGGTTTCAGAAAAATGCATAGATATAATTTATTTGGATTATTTGCGATTTTCATTACGAAGTATAATTGAACAAAGAAATCTATTGAATCGATTCCTATAAAACGTTTAAATCTAATTAAAATGTTTTAATTTAGGAAAAGAGCATGGTGATGTTTACTGAGATTGCAATATACCATGCTAGGAACATTTTAAAATTCCACAAAAATTCTTCGAGTTATCTTCAAGTGCGTAATTTGAGACTACACTAAATGTTTTAAACAATCTAAAGAACACGACAATGTACACTCAGATTAGGAAATATAATGTTAGGTGCGTTTTAAAATTTTATGTACATTTTTCGAATGCATCATTCGAGCATAATCCAAATGTTCTAAATAACGTAAAGAATTAACGATGAATTAGTGTTTGCAGTTATGGTGCAATACAGTAGCAAATTTAGTGTTCGGAAATTTTGACGGTGTGACGGGAGTCCCCAGTCGACCAGTTAAAGGTTAATTAAATATAATATTATTGTAATAAATAGTAACGCTACGATAAATGCGAGCACATATTACGAAGGATCAAACAACCACGAGACAATGAACGATAAATCGACGATGAGCTTACACATGTGATTATTTTCATTAACACGGCCGCATACATTGATTATATCTAATCAGATAATACGCATTGATCATTAGACTTCGGATTTTATGCATTAATCAAAGTGTATTGGTCAAATTCGAAATTGTACATCCATTAGAAGAAATTAACGATGTTGTTATATTATTTCTGACTTGGTAAAAGTGTAAACTCCTATTTCTTGAATATCACTTAAACAATTTCAATTTTGCATAAAAATCCACAGTTTATCGATTGCACTTCAGTCAACAAGATTTGAGAATATTTCAAGTTTGCAATTCGATTGCAAGATGATTATACTTTTTGCATTAATTGTCTTTTAATAACTTGTTCATTCCAGGCCAAACACTCTTCAACTTTTTAAATCTTTCGAAATTTCTCTTTTACATTATTCAATGCACGTCTTCTTCTTTCATTCTGCTTCTTCTTGTTTCAAGAAATTATTGCAGGATTCTTTCTCCATCTTCTTTGTCCACGTTCCTTTTCTTCCCCCCTCTTTTGAGGATCTGCGAATGATACGTTTCACCTGGTAAAACTGAAGGAACACAATGAAAATGTTGAGTTTGTTTTGTAGCTTAAAGAAGATTCTATAAGTGGGCTTCCGTTTCTTTTTATTCGACGTAAGTTATGACGTTAAGTTTGACGTGTGTGAGGTTCGCGGTTTTGCGTCATTGTTTCTTAAACGTTTCTGGATTTTTTTCATCCCTGTTACGACGGGCAAATTCTTCTGGCGTCTTCTTTGTCCGCGTTCCTTTTCTTCCTTCTCATTTGAGGAATCGTGAATGAGATTTACACTAGCCCGATGAAATTGAAAGAACACCGCGTAAATTGCCGGTTTGGTTTTGTAACTTTTGACGCTGATTGCCGAGTAAATACCCCGAAAATTGTAGCGGAATCGCGGTAATTTATTTGACATAACCGTGCCTCGAGAGGTTTACATTTATTATGGTCATTATTCCATTAACTCTTTCGGATCCCTCAAATTAACAAAACTCGATCGGCATCGGTTACTGCTTGACAGAACCGACATACAATCTTTACAGTTCTCGCAATATCGTCTTACAATATTTTCTAGTAAACGAATCTTCCAAAAAGTACAGCAAATTAACAAATTCACTCGAAAGATGCTTTTCCACCATCGGAATCTCATTGATCCCAAACTTAAATTGCGTATCGAGTCTATCCTCGGAAGTTTAACCATCCTGGCAAGTTTCGCGCAGCCGTGACAAGGAAGAAGTTGCTAAAATTCCACACACACAGACAATCTAGCTGAACAGAATCGAGTAGGGTCGGTGCCTGAATCGCTCAATCTACTGGCAACGCGTACAGGTTGTTTCCTATTCGATGGCACAGCTACTGTTTGGACGGAACGTGTTTTTGGCGATTTATGGCAGTGAAATCGAGTCTTCGGCCACCCCATCGAGAGACCAGGCCTGGTCATAAATTTACAGAAGAACGGAACGCATTGACGACAACTGTCAAGCGACCTTAGTCTCGACGTTACGCATTAACACGTTAAACGCCATGTCAGTCACCGCTGACTGACGCAGTTCAAACTGAAAATTTTGCGGTTAGTTAAATAAAGTTTAGCGTTTACATAAACAAAGATTAGCTAAACATTCCGTTCAGAATCTTAATAAGCATCATCAGATTCTTCACCTTCTTTAGAACATATGGGTTAGACATAAATAATGCACTTGAAGCTAACTGGAAGAATTTTTATGGAATTTTAAAATGTTCCTAGCATGGTATATTGCAATCTCAGCAAACATCGCCATGCTCTTTACCTAAATTAGAACATTTTAATTAGACATAAACGATGCGTTTAAACGTATCCGAGAAGAAGGTACAAAGAAATTTTAGAATGATCCTAGCACGGTATCCGGATCAGTGTAAAGTGTTTCTTTACCCTATTCAGAACAATTAGAACATCAGTCTGGCAAATGACGCACGTAAACGCATCTGTTGAAAATGTCCAAAGAATCGTAGAACAGTCTCGGCAGGGTATTAAGTAAATCTGAGTAAACATTTAGCGGATAATAGATTAGGTTCGTTAGTCAGGCGAATTCCGCCGACCCTACTCTAACCGTTCGCACTAAAAACAATCGGGTAAATCGTCGAACGGCAAAACAAAAGTCGCGAAAAGAACCGAGTCGAGCAGGGTCGACGAAGTCAGTGAAAGACGATTAGCATCCGGCCGGTGGAAGAGAAATCCAGAGGCGAGAGGTAACATCCGATCGGCGTCGGCGGCACGCCGCAGGGAAAACACGGGGTGAAAGAAAGAGAGAGGATGAGGAAGCAAGGGTGGTAGAGCGAGAAAAACAGATATAGAGAGAGAGAGAGAGAGAGGGAGAGAAGGTCCTGTGGTCTCGCGTGAAGGCAATCCCGTCGGGACGGAGAAGTTTTACGCGGAGATTATCAGAAAGCGGAGCGGACGCCCATGAATACGGAGATCCTCCGATAAAAGAGATCGGTATAGAGAGGGTAACGCGACGGAAAAAGAAGAAGGAACGTTGGGGGGAAAAAAGAGAATCACAGACTAGGAGAGAAAATGCTAAAAAGAAGCCTGCGAGCGTGAGAGACGGGAACAGAAGTGTAGAACAGAAAAAGCTAACAAGAAGCGCGGGACAGAGAGACAGAGAGAGAGAGAGAGAGAGAGAGAGAGAAAGAAAGAGGTGAAGGGGGATAGAAGAGTGAGAGAGAGAAAGCTGAAAAGAAGTACGGGAGAGAAGATTGAAAGAGAGAAGATTGAAAGAAGCCAGGGAGAAAGAGAGCGAGAGGGACGGAAGGGTAGGAGAGAAGAAGGTGAAAAGAAGTCAGAGAGAGAGAGAGAGAGAGAGGCGGGATAGAAGAGAGAAGTAGCTAAAAAAAAGTCAGAGAGAGATGGACAAAGTGTACGAAAGAAAAAGCTAGGAAGAACCAGGGAAGATAGAGAGGGACAGAATAGTATGAGAGAAGAAGCTAAAAAGTCGCCATAGAGAAAGAGAGAAAGAGAGAGAGGAATAGAAGTGTCGAAGAGAAAAAGCTGAAAGGAAGTCAGAGAGAGGGGGGAGGATAGAAGCGTAGGAGAGAAAAAGTTGAAAAGAGAGCAAAGAGAGAAAGGGGCAAAGAATGAGAAAGGCAAAACGAAGAAGGCGAAAGGCGGGTAGCGGCGTAGGAAGGCGACGAGTGGAACAGGACAGAAGAGAAGAGAGAAAGAGAGAGAAAAAGAGAAAGAGAGGGAGAGAGAGAGAGAGAGAGAGGGCGTCGGGAAAGAGTTGGTAACCCAGTGCCGCCAGGAGAGTGCCGGAGCAATGTAGTCGACCACGAATGAGCGTACCAACGGATGGAGAGGCAACACTTTGTAGTTTTAATCGATCCGGTGGGACGGGGGTGAAAGACGGAGCACCCCCTGATGCCGGAGGGTGCAGTCGGCATGTGGGGGTGGAGAAGCGTGCGGGAAAGACTGTGAGGGACGAAAGTGACGGCCAGAAAGAGAGCAGAGAGACCGAAGGAGGAAGAAGGAGAAGAGGATCCGATGGTCCGGCGCGTGGAACCGAGAGCTACCGAAGGACGAAGCGGGACGGAAGGAACACAGGAGAGAGAGTAGAGACCCACATCCTGCCGCCGACTCCTACAACTTCAACCACCAGCTGGCTACACGTCCTGCCTCCAGCCGGGGGTGAGTTATATGTGAAAAGCACGTGGACCACGAGGGTGCAAGAAGGACAACCGGATTCATTCATTTCCTCGCCGCGGCACGCCGCCGAAAGGATACTACTTCTTTTCTTTCATCGACCTCGACACTCGGACGGATAGCGTTCGGGGGATCGTAACAGGTGAACGGGGATGGTCTTTGATTATTGTCGACGCCACCGGGAATTGGGTTGCCGTATACGATCGCCGGTGTCTTCGACGAATGAATGGAGCAGGTGAATGGGATTTTTGGGCGAGCTGGATGACAGCGATACCGGAGAATTTTTCATGACGCTATATTCGGTTAGATCACGATTTTATTTAGGGGATCAACACGGGGAGCAATCGTTCGAGTTGTTGCATCGAGGCGATGGTTAGACGAGTTTTATGCATACCGGATTAACCCTTTGCACTCCGAGCAATTTTAATTCTAAAATCGTGATACTTTTCAATGTACAATATTTGCATTGTACATGGTTTATTTCCTTTCGTGCACAAAAAGTTTATTACTGTAACTCGTGCGTGCAACACTTGAATATTTAGCGACTTTTTAAACGCAAATATAGTGATAGAAAAGCTGTTTCGAATAATAGTATGGCAAATTTTAGTGTCTCCTCAGAGGAGCCATCGGAGTGTTAAGGGTTAAAATGATTAGACGTATTTCCAAGATGTAAAAATACTAGAAGAATTTGGAAAATATTCTTACATTGTTTTCGAACTTTCAACCCTCTGGCCTACGATTTATTTTACGATAACTGTGACTAGATTTTCTTTGTCCTCCGCGAAAAGATAAAAAGAGAAGGTAAATTGGTAGGTACCTCGTGCCTAGCTATTTTCCAATGACCGTATACGATCAACAATTAAATAAAATGTTATTTTTGTTTAAAGAAAATTAAGGAAATACATGTTTAGAAGATTCAGTTCGAAATCTTCGTCATGAGTCTGACTCGTTGTTGTAGGGCAAGGGGTTGTTAAACCTCTTCGGAAAGAAAGTGAATTTCATTTTTCATTCCAGTTTCTTGCTATTCGGGTAGAATATTGTTTATTGTACTTGAAGATTCAATGTCCGGTAAGGATTCTTGATTTTGTGAATGAGGTGACACTATAGTGAATGATCTCCTATGATTCTTGTCGTTATAATTAGACAGAGGATCTTTATGTGGAAGAAAGATTATCTGCATTGTTTGTAAGATACAGAACGCGACTATGTTTCTGTTATAATGATTTTGTTAAGTTGGAAATGATACGACGTTGTCCTTAAATTCTTTCAATCTTTCAGATGTTTCAAAGTTCGTGTACCTACTTATTTTTGTAGTTTAATTTCTGTGTTAGTTTTGGTAGAGGACTGAAACCTGGCATAATTAAAATACACCAAACGATATGCTGCGTTTCTCGTTGTTAATTCACGAGTTCAATGTCGCCATGTTTCTCAGGAAGTTGTGAAACAGGTTTCGACATGATAATAAACGTTAATTATTCAGAAGTGAGAAGAATGTAATGCGTTCTCTACCCCCTGGAGGTAATGACTTTAGAAATTAAGATTGTGATTATCGAGTTTGCTATACCGAATCCGGTTTATTTAACAGTTGCTTGATTATTTGATACGATTACTCAGAAAGCATTTATCCCGAAATGTCTGCAAACCTGAAGCAATCGTGTTTGCATGTTTCGTTGCAATAATATTTTAGTTTCGCGTGATAATTAAAAGAGCGTTTTAGATAATGTGTAAAATAATAAGACAGCAAACTACAACTATGCAGCAATAACGAACGAACGTTGCACTTTTACAATGTTCCTAGTCGAATAGAGGTTCAGCGATCAGAGATTCCTGTAAACGAGGTGGCAACACGCTGACCGCCATTTTGTTTAGAAACTGTCCGTCACAGAGCGGCTAGATATTCAATAATCAATATATTCTAGGTGGAACTTCGCGGAAGCAAAGTTTCGCGTAAGTTTCTGTGCATGCGGACAATAATCAATTATATCCATGCTATAGTAAAACAAAATGAATATTTTTCTATGCTCATAATCTCTCTTATGCGTAAAGTCGCTACATTACTCAGTTCCGAATGATTATTAAGCTGTGTCTATCTTTTCGAACGTTCTCCTGAAAAATATAATACCTTCTCATTGAAAACTTGCCAAAATAAGTGAAACTGATTAACAATAAACGTCAATCGATCCTTGCACATTCCTTGAATAAAAATTCGCCAATTTTTGCTAGCATTCAGGTCATTCCCACTACAAAATTTCATATTTCTTTTTAATTGCGTTGCAATTGCAATTTAAAAAATGAAATTACGATTGAAACGGTGTTTGTCGAATGAACATATACGAATAAAAATGGCTGAAATAATGCCCGGCATTCGTGAATTGTTCCTAAACACGATTCATCGAATAAATACTATGAAATCCGACGGAGATGACACAAATTGGTCTGAGAAACATTTATAGTTAGCATTAATGCATCTAAACATCAATTTACTATCAAGTAAACGTTTTCAGTGAAATATCTCGACAAGTTACAATCGAGTAAACTCTTTTGCTATTGTTTCAAGCAAACTAAATGTGTTTCTAATTAAACAACTCTTTCTGAAGGGTTGAATCATCGAGGGTGTACAAATCTAAGGCCAAGTTTAATGCGTATATAATAAAAAAAAAAGTTTAAATCTATTTAATAGTAAACTATGATTTTTGGCAAAATATTGCAAAGATTTATGTACGAATAATTTGTGTAATAATGATTTGAAATTAACTATGGAGCAGAAAGGTTAGGGGCAGCAGATTAGGAAGTAGGATTTATTTGATTGAAAAATCAATCGATCAATTTTGAATGGGTTCGGTAAAACGTTGCAGAGAATCGTGAGCAGGTAAATTCTTCAGCAATCGTTCAAGCAAACTGAATATATCCGTAACGGAGGACGCACCTTGAAGGGCCGAATCACGACAGAATATTGTCGAGGTCGATGTTGGAGAAATTGAGGGGAGAACATTAAAACACCGAGGGTGCGGACAGTAATAGTGGCGCAGACGAGGGTGGCTCGAAAGGGGTAAAATTTGGACTTAATAAACGTTCCCTGCGAAGCTACGGGAACACGCAGTTACACACGGCGTTTGCGAATATTTTTACGCAAGATGGTGTGCAGGCCTTCCAAACACGACAACTTTTATCCCACGAAATTCATCGTGCAAGAATAATTCAATTGCTTCCAAACTGAATCACCTATCTTTTCAACCCTCCGCGTACCTTCCACCAACTCGCACAACAAACATACTCAACTTTTCCGCATGCAAAATTTATTTTCACGCGAGGAATTAACACTCGCCAGTCGAATCGCATTAATAATTACGGAGACAAAAATATCTGGCTACATTTTAAACAGCTGTTTGTCAATTCTTTTAAATTGACTCTCAGCATCCTTTTACAGATGCATTTGACGTTTTTATTGTACGGAAGTAAATAATCAATCGAGATTAATCGATAGGGTACCGTAGGTAGGTGATGGACCTTCCTTTCTGATTCGTGTAACAAAAATATGCAATGTCTCTATACGAAAAATTAATATTTACACTAAAAATTGACGAATGCCCTTTTTGTATCAGCTTTTTGTTTTAATCACTTGCTATTCCATTTTTTGAAACAGTCTTTTAGCGATACTTCATTAATCGATGTTCTGGTAATACTGGATGAAATAACATTGAGTTGAGATTAATCCAGACAAGTAGAGTAGCTAGATAATGTATCGTCCCCTACCAAGTCGTTTAACAAAAATATACGTCTGCACAGGAAAAATTAAATTTTGCACTTAAAATTGACGGACGCCATTTTTGAATCAGTTGCTTGTCTATTTTTTGGAACAGACTTTTAGCAGTACTAGATTCATCAATGTTCCGGAATTACGGATTGAAATAAAATTGAAATGACAATAATGCAGACAAGTAGAGTAGCTAGATGATATACCTTCCTCCACCAAGTCATAAAACAAGAATATACAACATTTACACACGAAAAATTAAATTTTTCAACTTAAAATTGACGGATGCCCTTTTTGAATCAGTTGCTTGTCTATTTTTTGAAACAGACTTTTAACAATAGTTCTACCGAACTATCAGTCTAGTAGTATTGATGTTCCAGTGATACCGAACGAAGTGATATCGAATTGAGATGGAACCGGTAAAGATGGGGTGGTTAGATGACGCCTTTGATCTCTTCTGTAAAAATAGAGCCAGCATCCGAGCGTAAAAAGAATCATTAACGTTACAAACGTTCCATTCATAAGGAGAGTAATTTCCCGTGGCACAATTACGCGATTTACATGAGAAAGATTCGGCGAATGTCAAGACACTAATATGCAGATGTAAAAAAATATTAATCTGCATGACGTTACCGGCGACATTAAAAATTCTCTTTCAAATTCACACTCTCGCGAGCGGCGGAAATATTTAGCTTTAAGTACCGGGCGTCAGTCGCGAAGTCCCATATAAGATGCAAAAAACGCGGCTAATATATTCAAGTAGTTGGCGCGACCACTCCGCGAAAACATTTCAGAAGAAATTTACATCGTGGCCGGCACACGTACGGGCACGCACACACGCTTCGCACAGACCAGATTCGTCGGGCAGATTGACGCATTTTAATATGTATTGCGGTGTATTTCTTCCCGACACGGCCGCCCACTCCACGAAAACTCAAACCGCACGTTATTTCGTGAAAGCCGCAGGAAAGGGAGAACGAACCGATTCGGTTCGCATTTTCGATAACGTTCCCGATGAAATTGTTCGTTCTCAATTTGAACGCGGCGCGGTACACCCCATCGCTACCGCGTTTACACCTCCATTGTTTCGAAAAAAATTAAAAATCGTCACTGTACGCGAAAATGGCTCTACACCTTTCCGCTCGATTCGCGACGCAGACGTTTCCGTTGCGTCTTAAACTTGCGGTACCTGAAGCGATGGAATGTAGTAGGAAGGTAGGACGCGTTTCCCCAAGAAACTGCAATTCCAAGGAGTGTTTGTGAACTGATGCGACAAACATAAGTCATTCTCGCAGTGGATGCGTTCTTTAACACTTTCAATCCATGTTATCCAGGTATGGTCGACGGAATTAGGTGTTTAAAATTGAAGAATATATTTTTTAGAAATTGTCACGATTGAGTTCGGTGAGAAACTTGATCAAATATGTGCAAAACTTGCATTTCAAAGTGATTGAGGTCTGCCGAACCGCCTAAACCGAGTTTAACGCGAATATTTTAGAATAGTTTCATATTGTTTGTATTTCGCATGTATCAACAATAATTAGTATGTACTAGAAACATTGCTCGGCTCGATGGTAACTAAAGATCGCTTAAAGAAATTATTGCAATCGAATCTTGTGATGAAACAGAACAAACATTTGCAAAAATTGCTGTTCGAGGTGATTGAAGTCTATCGAACCTTGCAAACCGAGTCAAACGTGAATATTTCAGAACAATTTCATATTGTCCGAGTTCCCAGTGTATCAACGGTGATTAAATTATAGTCTAAACACTATACAGCTCGATGATAGCGACAGATCGCTCGAAACATTATCACAATAGAATCTATGTGACGAAACGAAACAAAAACGTGCAAAACATACTTCTCGTGGCGATAGGAACTTACCAAACCTTGCAAACTGATTGAAACTCGAATATTTCGCAACAATTTCATACCGTCTGTGTTCTTCATGTATCAACCATAATTAGAACGTGGTTTAAACATCACTTAGCTGGATGATAGCGACAATTCGCTTCGAAACATTGTCAAAATTGAACCCTGTTATAAAACAAGACGAAAACGTGCAAAACTTGCTTTTCGGGACGATAGGAATCAACCGATCCTCGCAAACGGAATCAAACTCGAATGTTTCGCAACAATTTCATACCATCAGAGTTTCTCATGCATCAACAATAATTAAATCATAATTTAAACATCACGTAGCTCTATGGTAGCGACAAATCTCTTCGAAGCATTATCAAAATTGAACCTTCTCATAAAACGAGACGAAAACATGTAAAACTTGCTTTTCAGGACGATAGAAATCAACCGAACCTCGCAAACGAATTTAAACTCAAATATTTCAAAACAATTTCAAACTATTCGAGTTCCTCATGCATCAACGATAATTTAACCATAATTTAAACATCACGTAGCTTCGAGACATTGTCATAGTTGAACCCTCTCATAAAACGAGACGAAAACGTGCAAAACTTTCTTTTCGTGACGATAGAAATCTACCGAACCTCGCAAACGGATTCAAACTGGAATATTTCAAAACAATTTCAAACCGTCCGACCTCCTCACGTATCGACGACAATTAAACCATAATTTAAACATCGCGTAGCTCTATAGTAGCGACAGATCTCTTCAAAACATTATCACAATTGAACCCTCTCATAAAACGAGACGATAGAAATCTGCCACACCTCTCAAACCGATTCAAACGCGAACATTTCACAACAATTTCATACCGTCCATGTTCCCCACGTGTCAAGGATAATTAGAACGTATGCTAAACATCGCTAAGCCGGATGGCAGCGGAAGATCGTGGCGATCGAGCGTCGTGACAGAACGAAACGAAAATGGCGCGCTATCGGCACGCAGCGTTGCAATTACCAGCCGGGGGTTCATCGCGCCCCCCTCTCCCGAAGATAAATGAGACAGTGGATCAACGTCGACGAACTCCGACTTCTGTGTACGAACGATTTATCAAAATTAATGACCGTAGGCCCTACCGGGTTGACCGGCCACGCAGGTAATTGGAGTGCGTCTCTGTGACTTGCAATTGATAGGATATATACATACTTAAGGAACGCGGATTAACGCGATAATTCGGGATCGATGGCCGCGACCGATCGAGAGACGACGGCCATGATTGCGAAGAGGAAGATGTTCGAGGACGATGGGATATCGATGCTCATTTATGGACGGGACACTTCAGGCAATTAATCTTCCCCTTATACATCGATCCCGCTCTTTTTCGAACGTTTTTAATGTCGGCGATATTATCGGACGCCTGCGGTATTTCCATAATGGTAAGTTTCGCATCCGATTCTTCCTTTACAAAATTGAGAGATCACCGTTCAAAATTTAACGCTAAGTCTACCGAAAATTAACACGTTGAATGCCACGCGAATTTTGCATGCTTCGAACAAGTTTCGTTTGTTTCATTTATAGAAATGATCAGCGTTATTGAACAAAATTTTTAGTTACTAAACACTAAAGTTTTCACGTCGTACTATAATCTGGTTAATTTTGAAAGTACTGCGTTAATGTTCAATACTGTTAATTTATTGATAACCGTTCTTAACACTTTGACTGCCATGTCACCCATATATGGATGACAGAATTATTAGTCCATGTTTAAAAATAAATTTGTACGTTAATATATTCCTTGCATTCGATTTAGTTGATACCTGAAGAATTCAAGAAGGTTGATACATAACTATGTGCCATACATTTAAAGTTTTCCATCGTTGTTTCATTAAATAAATTAATCTGATTTTATGGAATTTTCGAGGTCGTCAGTTCGGCAGTTATTGTGTTAAACGATGTAACGGTGCCGGTCACCGGTGACCCCTGTGACATTCAACGTGTTAAAATTGTCTGGTGCACATCGTCTTATGGTATCCTGCAATTTTTAATACTATATAAGAATAATTATGTGATTCGCTCCGAGAGGTTTCGTGTTTACAATTTTCTGTTAGGTTAGGATCGTTTTAAAACGTGCTACGCATTCTTTTCGATTGTCCACTGACTAGTGGAGATACTAGAAATATTTAGAAACTTTGAAAATAGTGTCATCTATTTGCCGAAGTTGTGAAGAGACGAAAATTCGTGATTTTTAACAACTGTATTTTGAAATTGTGACAGGTAATTTTTATTTTGAGTAGAGATCAACAATTCCGTGGTAGTTTTCAGTTTTAATAAATGCCAAACTGGTAAATTAATTTTTAGCAAATATGGACCCTATCGAAACGTAATCGTGATATAATTCGGATATAAATTGTTGAGGAACAGTTGCAAAAACTTCATGGAAATACAAAAGAAAATTACGATTGCGTTAAACGACACGGTTCTCGTTCAGTAAAACATAATTGACCAAACTCAAACCTAACTTAGACAACCAACCCAAAACAAAATTAATTTTGCTATAATACGACTAATCCTTTCCGAGTTATGCGAAATTTACGTTGCAGAAGGGTTGTCCATGAAGTCTTAAAAAAAGTTTGCCAAGGGTTGTACAAATTTTGCACAGCGAAACTAAATTTCTTAGAGAATTGCGAGAATGCGAAGGGTTGTACAGAAATTGTTTGCAATTTGTCTTAACCAACATTATGCTAGACTTCTTGAACTTTTCGAAAATATTCCTGCAACATTCACGGCGTGTCTCGTTGAAACCGCGTTACCGAAACTCAAGAAACGCAAATGAGAAAAATGCAAATGCTTGTACGAGGTTCGTGCGAATGTTAAGAAAGGTCGTGTCAATATTTTCGCGACGTTATACCGAAAGGTCGATCCCTAGTACCGCGTGACAACAAGGTGGAACGTATTGAAGAACCATCGAAGAATATCATCGAAATAACAGAAATCCTCAAGAAATAAATACGAACCTGGCCGACACAATCTCGAACCAATTCCCTGGAACTTCAAAAAGAACCGGGTGTCGGTCCGCCAGCATCCATCAGGTAAAAATAGTGGATTATTCATTGTCCGTGGAGACACAGTCGTCGGGCAAGGCTCGAGTGGTCACTAGACTCCCCTAACAGCAGAAGAATCATCCGGGAGGCACTCGGAATCCAAATTAACCCGAAATATTCCATTTGCGGTCGGCGCTCGCTCGCACTTCATCTCCGGCGAAGAACCACTAATTAAATCACCCGATAGGCAATTACTCACTCGAGCGGGGCCAAGAAAAATCGGAGGAAAGGTGGCCGGAAGCTCCATGTCCCCGGTCCCCCTACTTACCGATTCGTGTCCGCGGGAAGGGAACGCTGGATCTTGGTCTCGCGATCAGCCCTTAAAATCACATCGGGGGATAGGGTGGCTGGGGGACAGCAACCGAGACCAAGGGAGACCAAGGGAGACCAAGGGTCCGGCATGTCCTTGCGAAGGAAGACCAGCGGAAGCCGCGAAATCGGTCCTTCGCGCCAATCGCTCCTCCCGGGCATCCCCGGCGAAGTACTCTTCAGCCCCGTCGGGCTGATTTGCATCACGGTTACGAGCTCGTTCGAGCTCGTGGTGGTTATATTACAGGGAGAGAGAGAGGGAGAGTGCGCGAGTGAGAGAGAAAGAGAGCAAGAGAACGCGCGCGCGTAAGGGAGAGAGGGAACCAGGATGAAAAAGGGGGACAGACGCGGGTCCCTCTCGCGCGCGTTCCACCCCCAAAGCAGCTCGCAGGAGGCAGCTCGGACACTCATAACAATCATAACAACGGGATCTCGCGAGTAACTCGCGGCCCACCTCCGCGCATGGTAACCGCCCACTGCTCCGCCCATTTCGCTCCCACCACTCGCGACGAGCATTGGCTGGCGGCTAGGCGGGAGAGAAGCCACGGCGGGTTGCCTTCCCTTGGCTCTACACCGGAGCCACTACGCAGCCAGACTGCGGACCGTCAGGATTCAGGTCCAAGTTTTCGCGCCGAGCCGAGACCGCGCAACGTGCACACCACGCTGCCAGCGACACGAGGGGCCCCACGGGATATCTCTGTCGATCGGTGAAAGGCTTCGTCCTCCCCCGTTGGTATCGATCGATCTCTCGGATCGTCGTCGTCGGTTCGAGCTGATCGGACCGGTGGCCGATCGAAACCCACGATCCCCTTCGGAGAGGAAACCCGAGAGCCAGGAATACACAGACGCACCGGCCGCGTTCCGCCGCGGCGCCAAGTGGTCGTCGTCGTCTACGTGGGAAACAATCGTCGAAGTCAGGGAACAGAAGACGTCTGGAAGTAAACCTGGGGAAGTTTGTGATAGGCCGAGTGATCGGCGAGTGTGTGATTCGAGAGTGATCAGGGAATCAGAGCGTAGAGGTGCGTGCGCCGGTTCGCTCGGCACGTGGACCAGACCCAGAGGCACAACCACGCCGTGACACTTCGCGGACTCAGAACTAGACTGTCATTATTGTTGGTGTACACGATCCGGTGGTTCGATCGGTGGAGAAGGTTTGCCACTGATCGTCGGGGGTGCAACGTTCGCTGCCGGTTTCTCGAGTTCGCCTGTGACTCTGTGACTCTGTGCGACACCGGTGGTCTCGTGAACGGTTGTATTCTTTGTGTGTGATCCACGGTGTATCCGTATCTCGTTGATTCGGGGCGAGCTCGTGTGCCCGTCCCGGTGACTATCGAAAATATATCGCCGCGAGGGTCACGTGCGGGAGGCGTTAAACGCGGCAGGTGCGCGGGACAGGTGGTGCAGAGTTAATTGCATGCAGCAATAAACGTAGACGTTCGGGAGATTGATCAAGTCGCCGAGAGAGATAGAGACATCGTTGCTGCGAGGAGCTCGGCCAACGGTTCCGGCGAAGTGATGACACAAGGACTCTAATAAACTCCTAATTATCGCCGCGGGTAATTACCACACGCGCGTGACTCCCGTGTGTTTTCCGACGCGGAATTGCACACGATAAATACGCCGGTCTGTGCGGGCACCGCGGACAAATAGAATAATTAAAATCACATTAAAGGAGCCTCGTTTTCTCTCTCTCTTTCTTTCTCTCTACCTCTCTGTCTTTCTCTTTCTCTCTGTCTCTCTTTCGTTCTCTCGTGTACACGCACACTCGATTCCTCGTCGTCTCGCTTGGAAGCTGAACGAGCGATCGTCACGCGGACAACATTGTGCGCGCGCGGCCACGCGATCGTTTCAATCTTCGAATCTTCTGTTCGATCGTCGATCACCGAAATCCGGATCGTTTCTTCCATTCGCGGCGGTTTCTCTTCCGGGTGATCGAGATATCCGTTTTATACCGGGCACCGAGCAATCAACTGTTTGCTCGTTAATCGTTCCTAATTACTCGCAATTAACCGGCGTAATTAAGTAGGCTGATGTCACCGGCGGTCGATGTATTTGTGAATCGTTTGTCCGTCGACGTCGGCCCGCCATTGGGACTGCTCGCTGCTGTTGTTGCTCGTCGTCGTTGGCACGCTGTTATCGGTGACAAGTGAAAAAAAAAGTATCAACGAGAGACCGAGGATCGAAGAGACGGTGGCCGAGGATCGAGCGACGCGGGATCGCGAGACGATTGGTTTTGTGATAAGATTGAGATCGACGGACTCGCCGGCACTGCGAACGAGACTCGATTCGATCGAGCGACGCGAGATCGCGAGACGATTGGTTTTGTGATAAGATTTCGATCGACGGACTCGCTGGCACTGCGAACGAGACTCGGTTCGATCGAGCAGGTGGCAACGTGCTACGTGCACAATTGCGGGCGCTACGAACTACGTCAGGACGACGTCCCACGCACATCAGTCGCCGATCTCCTTAGGTGAGTACCATTCTCCTATACCGGTGAACCATTTTTCATTCGCCGAGAGATTAGAGCCTTTAGCGCGCCGATTAGGCGACCGCCGGTGTTAAATAATCGAACGAGTTTTCGAAGAACTGTTTCACGAAAAGTTAGCTTCGCGATCGGAGGAAATTTCTTTGCTCGATGACAGCGCGAAAGTGTCGGAAGCTTTGTCATAATTAGAACTAGAAATTTGTTTGATTTTGTTCCGTGTAAAAGTGTGGCAAATACCCGTGTTCGAATAGGAATAGAATTAGAGAAATGTCAGAGTCGGTGTCCGAAGAGAATGACAGTTTGTCAGAGAAATTTTGGAAATTTTAGTATATGTGTTGATTGGACGTGACATTTTGCATAAAATAGAAAATATTCTTCGCTCGTGCAGATTTGTACGAGTAAAATTATGTTAGAAGAGTTTCGTTGGACGATCGTCCGATGGGAAGATTCGTTAAATCATTTTGACAGATGACGTAGGGACACTTTGTTTGTATACATTCTTGAGAACGTTTTACAGTGTAATGTTTCTTTACGAACGCCTCGGAAGGTCAGTCGTATGTTGAAAATCATAAATAGCGAGAAGGTTTTGTAAAATTTATGTTTTACCTCGTTCGTTGTACTATTTCGCGGTTTTATGACGTTTCGTATATTTCTTCTTAATTGAACGTCGTTACTCATCGTTTCTTGTCGTACTAATTTATTCATAAGTTTGTAGTCATTGGAAGCTTCAGAAGGTTTCATCAAATTAATGTTTTCTCTCGTTTGTTGTACCTTTTTCGCGTTTTCTAACGTGTCTGATGTCTCCGTTCAACTGAACGTGCGTAGTCGTAATTTCTTGTCCTGAAAACTGATTTGCAATTTATAAGTCGTTAAAAGCTAGACGGTTTCGTAAAATGAATATTTTCTCTCGTCTCTCTTTTTTATAAATTTTCTAACGTTTCTAATGTCTCCATTTTTTCATCATTCATTGTCCTAAAAACTTATTCGCAATTTAAAAGTCATTAAAAGCAAGAAGGTTTCGTAAAATGAATGTTTTCTCTCGTCTCTCTTTTTTATAAATTTTCTAGCGATTCTAATGTCTCCATTTAACTGGACGCATTTATTCATCATTACTTATCCTAAAAACTTATTCACAATTTAAAAGTCATTAAAAGCAAGAAAGTTTCGTAAAATGAATATTTTCTCTTGTTTGTCTATTTTACATTTTCTAACGTTCATAATGTTGCTCCATTTAATTGGACACGTTTATTCATCATTCCTTGTCCTAAAAACTTATTCACAATTTAAAAGTCGTTAAAAGCTAGAAGGTTTCATAAAATAAATATTTTCTCTCGTCTCTCTTTTTTATAAATTTTCTAAAGTTTCTAATGTCTTCATTTAAATGAGCGCATTTATTCATCATTCGTTGTCCTAAAAACTTATTCGCAATTTAAAAGTCATTAAAAGCAAGAGGGTTTCACAAATGAATATTTTCTCTCATTTGTCTTTTTTACATTTCCTAATATTTCTAATGTGGCTCCATTTAACTGGACACATTTATTCATCATTCCTTGTCCTAAAAACGTATTCACAATTGAAAAGTCATTAAAAGCAAGGTTTCGTAAAATGACTAGTTCCTCTCGCTTGTGGCAATCTTACACATTTTTCTAACGTTTTCAATATCTCTTCTTAAATAAAGTCTTTACACAGGATTTTTTGCACCGCAGTTCCGAAGGTAACGTTAATGCAAATGATGGCTGTATGATAGATTCTATTCATCTTCCTTTAATTACGTCATTATCTTCGCTTACGCTCGCGAAATTGCTGTATTCGTGTGTTAGCAACGATCTCGCTGAAGAACGTACACCGTCAAACAAATAACTTGTAGAACGTAAAACTAACTCTTCATAAACCGCAGAAAAATTCACTGTATTCGTAAGTCGTAATACGTAAACTATAACAAGTGTCTTCGTCGTCAAGAAACAAACAGAAACTACCCTTTCAAAAGCCTCCGAAGAATATCCCAAAGTCTACAATGAATGCACGAAAATATTCTATCTATTCTTTTTCGAAAATCGCAATCGACGCAGACAGTATCACAATTATTCTGACATCACCATCTCAAAAAATAAAACTCAGGTTCTCCGTAAAATCATAGACATCATTCGCAGTGGTAATTCTTCGTAAAAGTCATGAAAAGAAAATTAAAAATGTTTCGGAAAAATTAGAACAGGTGGAAGCAAGATTTTTGTGGGGACGTTGACGAGGAGAAATTGTTCACAGACTCTGGCAAAATTATCTGTGCTCCATAAACGATTCAGAAAAATATCATGACCATTCTACATCTTCTCAGAAAATCTACTCCTCGTAGAAATTGCGAAAACCAAGTCGAAAAAGCTTCGCGAAAATTTGAGTAGATGGAAGCACGATTTTATTGCAGTCGTTGACACACAAAAACTAATTGTTCACAGATACTGGCAAAATTATCTGAACTCCATAAACGATTCAGAAAAATATCATGACCATTC
The DNA here is from genome assembly GCA_028453745.1 of Agapostemon virescens. NCBI lineage: Eukaryota > Metazoa > Arthropoda > Insecta > Hymenoptera > Halictidae > Agapostemon > Agapostemon virescens. The sequence goes on from CM052088.1 coordinate 6,409,111, forward strand.
TACATCTTCTCAAAAAATTGTGCAGAACAATTATAGTCGTCTCTCCTCGTAGAAATTGCGAAAACCAAGTTGAAAACGCTTCGCGAAAATTTGAGTAGATGGAAGCACGATTTTATTGCAGACATTGACACACACACAAACTAATCGTTCACAGACCCCAGCGACATTATCCGAAGCCAAAAATGATTCAGGAAACGATTGCAATAATTTCACATCTCAGAAAATACAATCTTCCTCAGTTCCAAAAAGTTGCAGGCGCTAATAAATCCACTGTCGCGCTTCCTCGTGAAAATCGCGGTCTGCGTCAGGAGCTTCGCGAAGATTGAGGCTAAAGGAACATTTAGTCGGGGGCATTGCCAAACGTGTGCTAACCGTTCGCAAACTCTAGCAAAATTACCGGAAGGCTAAAATCTGTCCAAAAAACGATCAAAATAATTTCACATCTCATAAGACAAGGTCTTCCGCAGATCCAAAAAATTGCAGGCGCACTTCCTCGCGAAAATCGCAATCTTCGTCAGGAGCTTTGCGAAAATTGAGGCTGAAGGCACATTTAGGCGGAGGCATTATCAAACGCAACCTAATCGTTTATAAGCTCTAGCAAAATTATTTTGACGCTAAAAATGATTCCAAAATTGATGAAAATAAATTTACACCTCAGAAGATACAATTTTCCACAGATCTAAAAAGTCGCAAGAACACTTCCTTGTGAAAATCGCAGTCTACATTCGCAAACGCAAGCTAACCGTTCGCAAACTTTAGCAAAATTATTTTAACGCTACAAATGATTCCGAAATCGATGAAAATAACTCTACACCTCAGAAAATAAAATCTTCCACAGATCTAAAAAGTCGCAGGCGCACTTCCTCGTGAAAATCGCAATCTGCGTCAGGAGCTTCGCGAAAATTGAGACAGAAGGCACATTTAGGCGGAGGCATTGCCAAACGCAAGCTAACTATCTGCAAACGCTAGCAAAATTAAATAAACGCTACAAACGATCCCGAAAACGATCAAAATAATTCGACACCTCAGAAAACAAAATCTTCCGCAAACCCAAAAAGTCGCAGGCGCATTTCCTCGTGAAAATCGAAGTTTGCGTCAGGAGTTTCGCGAAAATCGAAGCTAAAGGAACATTTAATCGTGGCCATTGTCAAACGCAAGCTAACCGTCTGCAAACTCTAGCAAAATTATATAAACACTACAAACGGTCCCCAAAACGATCAAAATAATTCCACAGCTCAGAAACTAAAATCTTGCACAGTCAGTCGCACTTCCTCGCCCTTCCTCGCGAAAATCGTGCAGCGTCTGCGTGAGGAGTTTCATGAAAATCGAGGCTAAAGGAACATTTTGTTGGAGGCATTGACAGGTTAACGATTCCGCAGGAGAATTCTGTTCTGGCATTCTCGGCTTGCGCGCGCGTTCTGAAAAAAGGTTTCCATCAAAATTCGTGATGCCGGGGCGCAGCGTGTATTTATATCTGGCCGGCAATTGCGAGGCTCGCGAGCGATAATCGTTGCCCCGATACCATTAAGTTAATCTCAGTAATTAAGAAAGTTACTCGGGGCCAGGCCGCGCGGGAATGTCGGTAGCGAGGGATTGAAACCGGCGTCGAGTTCCGCGTCTGTTTCTGCGCCGAGTGATAATTTCCCCGCTGCTACTTAGCCGCGTTCCAATAATCAGGGTGATAATTATGCAGGGATCGCGCCGAGCGTGACCAGCGAATGCTAATTGCTGGATCGGGGAACGGTTCTTAACCTTCGCCGCTCGGATCGATCTTCGTCGGGTTAGGCGAACAGCTATTTGTACGGGGATCATCCCTTGTAGACGCGTTGCTACCGTCTCCATCAATAATTCCCGTGGAACGACGGTTCCTGGTTTTATTCTCTGCCGCGAATAGAAAATTACGAATCGCTTTATAGCGTGAGAGAATCGCAAAAGAAAGCGGAAGAGTCGATCTTCGGGAAAATTAATTTCTGGTATTTTTTGTCTCACGATTTCTATTGGCTTTTCCGGAAAGTTCGAGCCGATTAATTTTTATTTTTAATAAATATATAGCGAAACTCAAATGCGTCGAGTTTCGATCTTCCGTAAAAATCGGCAGGAACTTTCCGGACAAAAGAATATAATCAATTGCGTTTTGGTTCTCGCGATTTTAGAGGCGAAGTTTGGTTCGTTAAGTTCGATGGGAATCCCCTTTGCGAAATTTAAAAATAGATTGCTGAAAGTTATGGCATTCATTCTACGTTTTTCATAAAAATTGCGAGAGCATATTTTAAGGTAATCGATGTATCTTTTATTGCAAATTGTGCAGACGTGCATGAATTTATTTAACAATTTTCCGAAAAGAATTTTTGCAGTTTCGACAGTAAGGAAATAAAAATTTGAAACGAAATATTTTGTGCACAATATTAAAATAGCACTACGTCAATAATTGGATCGTGAATGTTAAACAAATTAGTTAATAAAATTAGAGAAATCGTCGCTTCGAGTCGACTGTTTGAAAATGTTCGGTAAAAAGCTAAGTGATAATTTTGCGAGAGTCTCGTTCGAGAAAATTCGCAAGAAAAATTTTGTACGATTGTTTTCTATGTGTCTGGTGTGTTTATTGTAAAGGGAATTGTTGGTAGGTTTCTCAGACGATTGAAACAGGGATCGATTACGTTAACACGCGAAAAAGTGAGAGATCTTTCTACGCGCGCTCTTGAAAGTAATTTTCAATGTTAGAAGGTTAATGCATGCAGATATTTTTAGTCTCCGACTATAGACATCTCCTATTTATAGCGATGCTCCATCTTTCAGAGAATTTTTGGGCGTCTTTTTTAGAGAATGTCACCTTCGGTGTCATAAAATTCTGTTTTACAAAATCACCACTGAAATATTGCTTTATTTATTATTACTCCGTTGATCATTCCGGCATCGGCTTCTTAGTTGTCTTCTAAACAGATGGAACTCTGTGAAAGTCGTTCGAGAACATACGTTTTTATAAATTGCTCTCACTGTTTTGGCATTCTCATTTTTTAAGATAAATTTTCAAAGAGTTATTTATAAAGTTTCGTACGAATGGAATTTTGTGAAAAGATAATTTTTCCTCGATCTGTGCGCGTTCTTCTAAATTTCTGTCATCGATTGCCATATTAATTTATAGTTTAAACATTTACTGCTATAATATGGGAACAGAACAAAAATTGACTACATTAATACGGGCAAAATTTTACTTCAATTATTATTAATTATTCGATTATTTCAATATTATGCTTTATTCTTTTGAAGACTTTTACAAGCTATGTGTAATTAGAAAATTAATAATCTAGGTATAATTATCATTACTTCAGAAAACTGTTTCTTAAATCAGTTATAGAAACGTTGCAAAAATTTGCAATTCAGTGCATATCGAGCTTAAAAAGTACGCATTTTAAGCAACAGCAGAAGCGACTTCACTTTTAACGTTTTATTACATCAAGTTCATTGTTAATACATTTTCATCGTTTACACGAAAAGTCTTCCTTACGGAACGGTCTACAAAATTAGAAACCATTTCGAATTGTAACAGTGTCAAGCATTAAAATTGGCAGCGTTTTGTAGAGTTCTTAAAAAATAATTGCATGAACAGAAACGTTTCACTATAATATTCTACTATAGCAATCTTACGGAAAAATAGCTTATGTTACCATAAGTAAAATAAAAACCTAAAGATCTTTTCGGTCCAATTGATATTTTCCTTACCGAAAGTAAATTGGTAAAAGTGCAAATTTCACTTTTCGAATAAAAATCAAACGAAATCCAATCAATTCAGTCTAACATTTCCGAAAAATCAAGTATCTGACAATTGTGGTTGTCATTGTGGTCCAAATCATACTTCCATGTCAAAGAAAATTCTATGAAACATATTTTTACACAGTTTCAAAACTAAAACACAATTTTACACAAAACAACTTGCAACGTAGCCAAAACGCGCACCAAGAAACGGTAAATCAACCAGTACCAACGTCACGTCCGTTGCCAAAACAAAATTCGCTAATCTTCAAAAATTCGCAAAATACAAGAACGAAATTTATTCGATGATTTCCCCCAAAGAGTGCTTACAAAATCAACAAGTAGTTGAAAATCAACAAGTAATCAAAATGTCAAATAAAATTCGCTAAGCTAAGTGAAACGTAAACCGCATCAATGAAATGTGCTCGATGATGTCCCACAAAGAATGCTTACAAAATTGAGTGGTTAAGAAACGGTGGAAAACAAGGGACGCGTTCAAAATTCGCTAACATAAGTACAATCTAACACACATCAATAAAATGTATTCGATGATTTCGCCCGAAGAGTATTTACAAAGTCAACGAGCAGTTAAAAATCAGTGAGACACAGGCAACGTGTTCGCTGCAAAATCAAAATGTCAAACAAAATTCGCTAAGCTAAGTGCAACCTAACACGCATCAATAAAACGTATTCGATGATTTCCCACGAAGCAAGACCTGCATCGTTAACAATAAGCGGAAAATCAGCGCGATCAAAGCGACAGTTTCACTGGCGCAACACGATCACCTAATCCACAAAATTACGTAAAACGCGGCAATGAAATACGTTCAATGATTTCCCTGAAAGAGTACTTACAAAATCAACAAGTAGTTAAAACCGAGCGCGACCAAAGCGGTACGCGTTCATTCCAAAATCGAAATGTCAAACGAAATTGGCCGACCTAAAAACGCGATAAAACGCAACAGAATTGAATGTATTCGATGATTTGCCAGGAAAAGAGGTGGTCCGGTCAGCGGGAACCTAAAAATCATCGCGGTGGCAGGGTCGCGATTGAAAAGTAAATTCCGGCGTAGCGTGGCGCGTGCAGGCCGGAATCAGCGTCCACGTGAATTCCATGAGAATGACCTCGTGGCGGCGCGAATCGTCATCGACATCCGTCCTCCCCGCAGCGGTTGATCGTTGCGCGGCGTGTCGAGCACGCATGCACGGTGTACACGGGTCATGAATGCAATTAAGCAGCGCGCATACGCGGCCCCCCAGGTATTTTGCGATGAAATGACACCGTCAGTGAACCTGGCGGGGCCAGTGTGCCGGTACCATGTGATCGGAGAGGTAAACAGGAGCACGTGTTGGCAGCGTGACTGTCGGGGGTGTGAGTGCGGGGTGGATAGCAGCCACGAGGAGGACTACGGGGGTGGCAGAGGGTGGACGGGAAACGGTGTCGAGGGTAGAAAATCAGTGCGAGAGCTGCCGGGGCGGTTGGGGAGAGAGAACAGTTCTTTGCTTGCCGCCTCGGGACCGCAGTGAAAGAGAGCCGGAGCGAGGGAGAGGGAGAGCTTGAAAGAGGGAGACCGCACCGGGTATCCCGGAGGAAGAAACGAGGGAGAGAGAGGACAGCAAAGGTTGATGGAGAGTCGAAGCCGGAAAATCCCAAAGGAAGCACTCGACTCGCGATAGCGCCGGAAAGAAAATGGGATGCTGCTTTCCTTAACCCTAGTTCTTATCCTCTTCCGCAACCCCCGCGCACCGATAGCTCGAAACTAAGGAAATGCACAGCCGATTTTCTTCGCAACCCTTTCATGTAGGAATTAACGATGGACGGACGTTCTTTAGATTATTTGGTTCTCTTTGTAGGGGTTTAAAAATTTATTTGATGGATTTATTGTAAAAATGCGAAAAGACGTTTCTCCAATTTTTGAGAAATAGTTGTTTGAGTTTGAAAATTTATTTAGAAAGTATTTAACTTACAAGTTAGGATTTGCGAGTTGTAAGAAGACTGAGGTTGTACTCAGTACCGTATATCTTAATGTTTTAATTTTTATTTCGGTGAATCGAGGAGTTTGAATTTATGGAATTTTTGAGGTGCTGATATTTTATTCTTGTACTTACGAATTTAGATTTGCTAATGTTTCAAGAGTATCGTTATAACACAGCTGTGTGCAATTCTATTATCCGGTGTCTCACAGACGGCCGCAACTAAAGTTTAAATTTTATACGATTTCTATTATAATGTGAGCCAAACAATATCCATTGATATAAGAAAGTCTAATAGAGATAATTTAACCGGTATGCGACACTCTAGAGTATTCCCTCGACTAGATATACCCATACGCCACAGGTGGTAGTAGTCCCCGCATTAAACCCCAAAGTACAAGAAAAGAATATTTCAAAAAATTGCTAATAACATAATAAATAGTGTAATTTGATTTTTGATCGGTTACATTTTGAACACGAATCGAGGAGTAAAGGGAACAACGGTGGTGACGCAGTTATAACAGCGCTTATGTATAGCGGCATAATAAAAAGAAAGTCGCTTCGCCGGCGGGGAAACAGTTGGGAAAGCAAAGATGAAAAATGGGACCGCGAGTAACAGAGGCGGAAACGCGGATATTGTCCAGGTCAAGGAAAGTAATCGATGCTTTCCCCTTCTTAAATCCCATCCACATTTCTCCTCGTTCCTCGGCGTTTATCCTCCGTCTCTGTTCACCGTTTCCCTCGGCTCGTCAACCCCCGTTTGCAGCCCCATTCAGCTCCCTTTTACCCGATTCAACCCCTGCCGACGATCTGGCGCGCGATAACATTTCGCTCGACAACTTACCCACTTCCAGCTCGCTTTGTAGCCTTGCTTCTCTATTTTCCATCCGGCGCCCTCCATCGATTATCGACTCACGAATCACCGCCGCTAAGCAAGTTACGCCACCGTCTTCGAGCATCGAATGTGAATCGAGTGTTTCCCACTGTGTACCCGTGCTCGAGACACCGGGTCCCATCGCTTGTCACTCGCCCACGCGTGCCATTCGCTCGACCTAATCTTCCGCCTAAATGCATCGTCTAATTGCACGGTTCTTATTTCGCGTCGTCTCCAATGTCCAGCTAGATTGTATATTCCTCGCATTCGCTTGTCTGCGAAACGCGTCAACGCGAAATTAAAATTTGAAACGAGATGTTTTGCAGCGGTAGTTCAAATGCTAAATAAGAATTTGCACCACATGCAAATAGCACTGTGTCAACAATTGGAACGTGGATGTTTGAACATGTTCTGTGAATTATGTTTGAAATTTTATAAAGTAAAAAGCTGAGCGATAATTTTGAGCGAGTCTCGTTCGAGAAAATTCGCAAGAGAAGTTTTGTCAATCTTTGTCAATCTTCCGCCTAAATGCATCATGTAATCTGCACGGTTCTTATTTCACATCGTCTCCAATGTCCAGCTATATTGTATAATGAGTATTGTATAGTATGTGACTCTTGCCACTGAAAACAGCCTAAAAGTGATTTCGTTAATGAAATCGAGACTGGAATATTGCTACAGCAATTATTTAGAAGTCTATGATTGATAATTGAAATTATTTAACTGAATGTGGCGTAGTGCAAGCCAATTTCCATCTAAAATAGCTCAGAAGATTAGAATGATCATTTGAATTAAATGAATTCTCAAAAGTCAGAATTGTTAAGTTGAACTAAGGACAAGTTAGAAACTTTAAATTGGCTAATTTATATATATTTACAAGCCTATGATTACTAATTGAAAGTACTTAACCGAATGTGTTACAGTGCAAGCGAATTGTCATCTAAAATAGCTTAGAAGGTTAGAATAATCCTTTGAATCAATTGGATTCTCAAATGTCAGAATTGAACGTCTGAATTGTTAGTTGAAGTAATGACAAGTTGAAAAAGTAAAATTGATTTATGTGTATTTATTTGCAAGCCTATGATTAGTAATTGAAACTACTTAACCGAATGTGCTGCAGTGCAAGCGAATTGCCATCTAAAGTAGCTCAGAAGATTAAAATGATCCTCTTAATTAAATGCATTCTCAGATAACATAATTGAACGACTGAATTGTTACGTTGAACCAATGACAAGTTGAAAAAGTAAAATTGATTTATGTGTATCTCTTTGCAAACCTATGATTAGTAATTGAAACTACTTAACCAAATGTGTCACAGTGCAAGCCAATTGCCATCTAAAATAGCTCAGAAGATTAAAATGATCCTCTGAATTAAATGGGTCCTCAGATGTCTGAATTGTCACATTGAACTAATGAAAAATTTTGAAATTATATTTGGTTAATTTATATTTACTTATACCTTAAATCTAAAGGTTTATTTAACAAATTCAGAATAACTACGTGTATGCGTGTAGCTCAATCAATTTTTAAATCCTTATGTTACTTTGAAGAATCTATGCCTTTTTAATTTTATGATTTCTAACGTAAAGTGGTATAAATTTGCCAGCTTAAAAGCGAATTTATAAACTGCAGTGAACAGTCCTTGTCGCTTGCATTTGAACAGGCGTTGCAGCAAACGAGTAGACAACAATATTTCAATGTAACAACGTGTATCGTGAATGAAATTTTTAATAGGATAGATATAGTTTTAAACAATGCTGATATTCGCGAATCGCGACGTACTTTTATTTAACTCTGCTTACAGTTGTCGTTGAAACTTTTTACGTTGCGTCTACAGTCTCGTCAGATTATTTGTACGTATAGGATAGGTAAAACAATTTTTATCTTCACAACGAAATGTCACCGATTTTCTTTATTTCACGATGAAAACCGATTTAACCCGATCGCTCTCTTGTTCGAATCATTAAAGCATCGAAACGATCGCCGTTTCAAAAGCAGCCGCGATCTCGTACGAAAGAATTCACCTCTCGAATCAGTTTACACTACAGTCGTAGAACAGAACTGGTAACCCTTTGCTGCTAAAAATCCTCGTTCCTTTGAGCATGTATCCCCGGTGTCCGTGCCTCTCGCAATTGAACGACGCGACGCCCCGTGGCGCGAAGCGATGCGTGCGGTGTCATTAATTCTAATAATTCATAAAGAAGCACGCACGTGCGTAACCAGGCCGGAGAGCTGCTTACACATCAGGGGGGGGACAGAGTGATGCTACGGCACGAGTGTTTTTGTACGCTCGATGCTCCTAATAGACCTAATTTGCGTGTAAAAGCACTCCTGAGATTTCCGAGCCGACGTTCGCCCCCATTCAGGACTCCTTTTCTCGTGGCCAACGGCCGGAAACAGTCCCGGAAGACTTTCGATTCTTCGGTGAGTGGCCCGACATACCACGTGCACGCCCCTGGCCGTGAAATGTCGAAATCTTCCTCTGCGTAACGCAAGGCCGTGACAGAGTCGATACATTGACGATGCTTCTAAAGTGTTCGATTTTTATAGACTGAGGGAAATGAGTTATCCTCGCTGAAGGCGGTGTTTGGTTTTGTGTGGCGATGTTTGATGATGTTTAGTGATGATTTGACGTTTCTAATTGCATTGCAGAAGTTGATTCTTGTTTTAAAATGTTTTATAAGTTGCTCCTTGTTGCACTTCTTCGAATAAGGAACCACTTTCGACATTATTACAATAAATGGCGTTATTGAATGATTTCCTCAAAGTATTGGCTAAAATGGATTTGTGTGCGATCATGTAAAATTGCGAAAATATCGATACACTGGTTCCGTCTTAAAAGTGTTTGATTTTTACCTATGATCTAAGAAAAATGGATCTTTCTTACCGATGCTCCTGTTTGATGACGTGCAGCGATGTTTACTGATGTTTCCCTTTCCAACCCTTTAATTACGTTCCGGAAGTCGTTTCACTCTTCCTCTATTTTCGAAGCGGCTGCCTGTATTTCTCTGAATACCTCACCACTTAAAAATCATTGCAATCACCGGTGCTATTAGACGATTTTCTGCGAGCGCTGCTATTCCTCGAATTCCATTGGAATATCTCGAAAAATTTATGAAAACAGTATCAATTCGGGGAATCATTTCAGCACATTCAATCTGAAACAAAAAACAGCGTTGAACGCGTGCGAAATCGGTTTCTTGCTTATTTCCCCTAAGCTCGATCCTCCGAAGAGGAAGAGCGAAACATAACTTCCAACAGGCTCGTTAGCATCGAACTATTCTTTTTACGAGAACAAGAAAAAAAGGAGAAAATTCCTGCAAAATATGTCGAATGTTTTAAACAAATCCGAGGCATCGGTGGTCTCGGCTAGTCATCATGCTCGGTAATATACATGTCGAACAGTGAACAGATCGGCACTAAAAAATCACCGATCCATAAAGTGTTGAACGAGTTCGTTCTCGGAGCAAGTGTATTGAGTTTCACTTGAAAGAAAATAAAGAAACGATTATGTTTTCCGGCTCGATCGACCGATAAGTGGAAGTGCTCCAACGATTCGACGGTTAATCCTGTTTCAACGGGTGGGAGCAGGGAGGGGGTGAAAGGGGCAAGAAGGGAGCAGAGAAAGAAGAGGGGGTCCAATGAACCGAGCGGCAGCCCGTTTTTGGGCCAGATGTTAATTCCAAACGACTCAGCGTGAGCCGCGAAGGCGGTTTAGTACGTAAATACATCTTCAGCAGGGGGTACCATTATAATGGGCATGTGCGGTTAAAGTTCTATTTGTGGTAATTCGGAGTTTAATGCACTCACGCTCTGATTTAGCCGGCGGGCTGACACTTTTTTTGTACGGCGCAAACCCCAACGACGCCTGGCGCCGTAAAACATGAAATATTCTTCCTGCGTCTCTGAGAACGGCCACGGCTCTCGTCATATTTTCTATCTATTTCGCGGCAAATTTTCATACTGGAACAGTTTCAACCTTTGCACTACTCGCTTTAATTATTTTCTAGAGGAAGCGTTCAACCGATCCTATTTTTGTACTAGCTTCTTCGCAGAGCCGAGTACACCTTTCAGGTTTTTCAGAGATCGTCGGGCCGAACGGAATGGAAAGTAATATTTTTCTTTTTTTTCTGTTAGGTTTAATTAGCTTAGGGAGATCGGTACTAGGAAACATTTACCGGAGTAATACTTTCCGGTGTAATCTATTTTGATTAAGTCTGATCTGCTCTCCGATTTAATCAGAGTTATGGTAGACTTCCGCGATCAAAGAAACTGATTAAGAAGAATGTGCACGTGTGGTGTACGTGGCAAGAATTGTAGAGTAAGTACGTAGACGATTATTCGAAAAGGGTGTGAATTTATTGCTGCAGAATATACGGTCTCTGTAAACAATTTTTTAAAATATTGCGATCGATTTTCGAGAGTTTCCAAACTGCCTCAGTCTAATTCAGAATTAACGTAGACGAAGGTACATTGACGGATACACGAACTAAAAACGTGACAACATTGTTCCAATCCACTTAGAAAATTTATGGAAATCGACATAAGTCATAGTAAATCATAAGGTTTTATCATAAATCAGAAATCGAGGTAGTTAAAGATATTTATAAAGTGCTCGAATGTCAAACATGATCTGAAAGAAGTAAAAAAGTTGCGAACCACTATAAAAATCGAGAAAAATCGTCTAAAATCGTAAAATACCACGATGAACTATGGTAAATCAAAGAAGGAACGAGTGCTTGCAGAATGCTCGAACATACCTCAGATCTCACCCAACATATCAGGATATTTTGAGTCAAGAATAACGTAAAAAATTAAAAATTTTGCGATCCACTATATAAATCATGGTAAATCGTCGTAATACGCGGGAAATCCTTGCAAATCATGGTAAATCATAATAAACCGTTTCATCGAAAGAACGGAACGGCGACACTTAAATAGACAAACCAATACTTCGAATCACCCTAAAAAATCAAGATAAATCACGGATGAGCATGGTAAACCGTGGTAAATGGCGGCAGACAAGGGGTGAACGAGTGTCCGAATATTAAAGAAATAAAGACATTGTTGCGACCGACTATAAAAATCTCGGTAAATCAAGATAAATCGCGGTAAATCATGGTAAATCGAGGCGGCCAAAGGGGTTGAAGAGTATCCGAATATTAACGGCAGCGACTGCGTATTTGCATAAAGATCGCGAAGCCAGGTGATCACGGAAGGGACGGTGGAACGGCGATTTCCCGATGCCTTCGGAGCCGATTTATGGAGGAGTCGAGTGCGATTGAAGGTCCGTTGCGTTACGCACACCGATCCTGTGGCGCTCTCGGTTGTATCCTCGAAGCGAGGCAAGGTGAGGCAAGGTGAGGCGAGGCTAGGCGAGGCGAGGCGTTCGCAGAGTCGCATTAACGGGCCGCTGTTCGGTTTAATCCTCGCGTTCCGTGACTCGGGACAAAGCCCCTCGGATTTCTGACGGAATGGTATCGCACGAAACGACCATTACCTCGGCTGGCACTTAGCCGCCGCGCTTACGTACGTACGTGCGTTAAAGATTAATTCGAATCACTCGATACCGAAACGTCCCCGCTGGGAGGAACCCGTTCTGGAAACCGGCGACGACGTCCTGCGAATCGACGTCTTCTCGCCTCTTGTTTTCGATCCGATCTCCCGCGATTTCCCATAACTTTCTCAGAGACTTCGCGAACATACTTAGCGCCGAAGTCTTCCGACTACGCGCCGTTTTACGAATTAATAGTTCTCACGTGACCCACAAACTTTAACGCTAAAACCACCGATAAATCCAACGATATACATTGCTTTGTGATAATAACGAGACCGCATTCACTCGAACTTTATTCAATTTTTATTCTAACATGTGGTTCATTAACACTTTAACTGCCGAACTGACAACGTCAAAAATTCCACAAAAGTAAAGTAATTTATTTAATAAAGCAACAATGTCAAAATTCAAAATGTATGACGAATGGTCACTTTCAACCTTCTTGTATTCTCCAGACATCAACTAAATTGAGTGCAACGAATATATTAATGTAAAAATATACTTTTAAACATGGACTAATAATTCTGTCACCCACATGTGTGTGACATGGCAGTCAAAGTGTTAAAGAAGTACGTCGGAAAATGACTAATTAACACGTTGAATGTCATGATGGTCACCGGTGACCGGCACCATTCCGTTGTTTCAGAATGATTACCGTTTCAATTAGTAGCATCGAACATTAATTAATTACTGCCAAAATTAACCAGATTATAGTACGAGGTGAGAACTTCACTATTCAGTAACTAACAATTCTTTTTAATAACGCCGATCTGTTCTGTAAGTGCAAAAGGTGAAACATGTTTGAAGCACGCAAAATTCGCTCGGCATTCAACGTGTTAATATATTTTTATAACTTCAGTAATTGCGTAAGTCATTTTGACTGGTTTGATAGAACTTCTATCATATTCGATTATA
>CM052088.1:6427180-6448418 GCA_028453745.1 Agapostemon virescens
ATGTTTAAATAAATTATTTCTTGTCATGTTTATAAGGCAACGTATGTTTGGTACCTTTCTGGCTCGGTAAATTTATTGTTGAGAAACAGACGACGCTAGTCAAAATGTATTTACGAAAAATGATTGAATCAACATTTTTAGTACAAGACATGTTGAAATACAAACCATACAATGTTTAAATAAATTAATTCTTGTGATTTTACAAGTCAAATACATTTATTCCAGCAGTTACATTTATGGTTCGATTATTATTAAAACGTGGCCATTATATCACAGGTTGTCGCTAAAATATTGTTCGAATGTTGCAACAGAAGTTGGAACATTTTAACATTTATAACATTAAACATTAAACAACACGGTAATTCATTTAACGAAGTAACAATTAAAATGTAGTCCTTCATTCTTTTTGTATTCTCCAGATCTGAACTAAATTTGGTGCAATGAATATATTAACATAGAAATTGATTTTTAAATATGAACATATAATTCCATCAACCACGTGTGGGTGACATGGCAATCAAAGTGTTAATTATTCGTTCTTTTCAACGGCAATGTTCAGTTAAAAATTAATTTCACTGTACCGTGGAAAACCGGAATAATATAAAATTAATTTGTAATATGTACATAACGATTGTGACGCGGATCGTCGTTAAACAGTTTTTAAATAATTATCCACCCTCCGTTGAAGTTAGAACAAGACATTAAAGGATTTCATGGTTGCTATGAACACTATACCTACTCACGTCAAGTCGACAGGTCCCAAATTATTTATTTCAAAATTCTCGATATTAGAAAGACTTTGAAGATTAAAGAAATTTCGTAAGTCGAACGTATAGCAATAATAAAAATTATCAAGAGTTTAAAACAATTCCATCTTGTCATTCTTATAAAACAACACCAGCCTTTGCTCTCCAAGCAATTTTAATTCCCAAATCGAGGCATTCTTTACCTAAAATAGTTCCATTTTACATGACTCATTTCCTTTCGTGCATATAAACTTGATTACCATTTCTCATACGCGCAGTAATTAAATTTTCACCGGTTTCTTGAATAAAAAGTGATATAAATTTCTTTTGATTAATAGTGTAGCAATTTTTAATGTCGCTTCAAAGCCGCCATTGTAATCCTAAAGGTTAATGATCGATTCCTTTCGAAGGCCACCGTCGAAATGAAATAAATTGAACTACGATCTCCATATATTTTGCATAGAAACAATTATATTACAAAACGGATACAGTTCGTCGAAGTAGAAATGCGTTGTCCTTCGCAAAATTGGGCAGGGTACACCGCGACCGAATATCATGAAGACCGTGTAAAAGCACGTTCTCACGGTTGATTGCGACTCCGCCCCGAAGCTGCAACCCCAAAATTACTAGACAGCGTTACCAATTCGTCCGACAAATTCATAAAGCAATAATATTCGTGCGATACCCTAAACCGTGTCTTTCGTTGTGCCCTAAACACCATCGTCGGCTCGTTCGAGGGTAAACTCGATTAAAATGTAACAAAAATGACTACCGGGAACACGGCAAAATTGGCACCGCCTCGTAACAGCTGTTCGTTCGACGCGATGGAACACCATAATTTCCAATAAAAAACCGGTAAGCTTTTCTACACGTTTCTTGCTACACGAGCCAGAACAATAACGGAACGGTTCTCTCCGTGTCGCGGCGACTCGAGGGATATTCAACATTGTTCGCAAGTACACCGTCTCATTAGGGCTCAATCGAAAACGTTGATACTATGAATTAAGATCTTGCGTACAATGTGAAAAAAAAGCCAGCCAGTTGCCCCGGAAATTTCTTGTCTCTGTTGGCACGAGCGCCGGCTGTTGTTTCTCTATAACTGCAATTTCACTAAAGGTACACACACCTTTCGGGCTTACCTTTTGCGCAGATGTCGGGGCCGATGCCACGAAATTACGTGCTTTTTAATCGGTTTCTTGTGGAAACTCTCTTCTCGCTCTTTTCACGAACGACGGTGTAGAATGTTGCACGGTTCCTCCTAATTTCGCGCGAGACATCTGCTGGATGTGACAACGCAACGATTAGCTTTCACTCGTTACGTTCACGCATTAAGGACCGCAAAGAAAGAGACATACAATTGGACCGCACGTTTTTAAGGAAATTTGTACGTTACTGAAATCATCGTAACTTTTTTAATTACGGAGCAACTTTTGTGAGACTTTCAGAAATTAACACTTTACCGACCGGCAAGTATCTCAGAATTTTTCGAGATCCATTCTCCATGATTGAAAACTTTCCAATGGATCTCTCAACGCTGACAGTAATTCTTATTGTAAATCAACATGACATCCTCAGCAACGTTATCGAATTATTTTTTCGACAACATCGAAAACAATGTTTTCATCTTTTAAGTTTGTCACTAGGAAATGCGTTCGTCGAACAATTTTCGGAATTTCGTAGAATATTTGCTGGATGTGGTGACAGAAGGGTTGTAGACTTTCCTGTTAGTCCCTTGGCGTTAGTCCTTTAAAATATTATAATGAGTCTGATATAAACATTAAATTCGTATTTCAGAAACTTCAAATACACCATATTCGTGAATTTATTTCAATACATTACTTATCATACGAAATGTGAATAAAAATATAAAATATTAGATTCGTATTTGAGAAACTGCATTTTTCTAGAAAAATCAGTGTATTTCTAGGAAAAGACACTTTTTAACAAAATTTTCAGTAAACGTAAAGAAACCACGAAAATGTATCTTTCTCGTGAATTTATTTAAATATATTAATTATTATACGAAATATAAAACTCGTGATGTACCAGGTACTTAAATATGAAACCGGAATTTTTGTGTAGAAAATATATATTCATTGTATAAAAATGATACATAAAAATTTATTCGAAGTATTGTCTATCGGTGGTTATACATTTTCCCATCTCTCTAAACAACTTGTGGATGCCACGCCAAAAAAAATCATTCAATCAATCATTTTGACTGGTCCCTACTTTTTCCTTTTTCAATTATTGAACTAATAAAAATGTAATTATAAAATATATAATAAAATATAATATATATAATTTATATATTATTATATAAATATAATATATATATAATATATAATAATATAATATTATTATATATATCTCGTTATTGTTACAAAACAATGTACATTGTTGGATTTATTGTTCGGTAGTTCTAGTGTTAATGATGCAAGTTCTACATGTGCAGGATTCGCTGCAATCAGATCGAACGGACACCTAGTAGAACGTTCTGACAGGTGTGTGTTATCTGACAACAGAGCAGAACGTCTCAAATAGATAATGAATGGGTCCCCCGGTCCCTTATTCGAACACAAAGAGCCATTCCTCCGAATCCTAGAGCAAAGAAACCCTACAACTAGCGTACAAATAAATAAAACTTGTTCCTCCAAATGTTAGGGCGTGATCGAACACGCCCCAAAGGTTCTATCTAGATCAGACAGGGGCAACAAACCTATGTTCCCTCGGGGACAACGTTTCGAAGCAAATGACGTCGGAGAAAGAAGATACTTTCAATCTTGCTAGCCCATAATCGGCATCCGTAGACTATGAATCTCGCTCCCTATTCTAAAGTGCTTCAAGTAGGCGTGGCATCGTAGCTCTCGGCATCGACGGCACTGCGACAGGTTGCCTCAGAGGGCCATCCATTTGCATATTTATTCGAAAACCATCCGGAACCCTAAAACAAAACTTTTCTACACCATAATCTAGATTCTGTGCTGGAGGATTTTGATTTAACACCCCGGTACAATATTCTAACACTTTTCCCTAATTTCTAACACTTTTAACCCTTAGCATTCGAATGGTGACTCTGAGGCACCACGGAAAATTGCCACACTATAATTGAGAACAATTTTAAATCGACATCTTCGCATCCAAAGAATTGTTAAAAATTTAACATTTATAAAAACAAATAATAATTAAAAATCACATATGCACAAGAAGAAATAAATCATTTAGAGTGAAAATGTCTTAGGTGAGAATGATCTTTGAAGAATGACGCTTTGATCTTCGAGTTGCAACAGTTTCGAGTGCAAAGGGTTAATTGTACTCCTAACAGTATTCATCAATTCTTTTATGGCTAAACAAATATTTGTACAGTGTAGATAATAATATGCCCGTATGTAAGTACCAAACGCGAGTGTTCCTCCGATTGGCGGCCATGATTGTGAATTTTGTATACGTCTGAAAAAATGGTCAAAGGAAAATACTTGTATGTATAAAATCATCATCTGCCTCACGATCTTTTATTGAAATTAAGTTTTACTAAAACGGTGCAACAAATTATTGCAACGTCCTTATTTCTGGCCTTTGATGCAACAATAAATTAATTATTATTTTAATATTTTTAATATGGACATTTAATATGGACTAAAGCGACATCTTTTAAGAATATCTGTGCAAAGCGTCATCGAAATCGGACAAGCCTTTACGAAGACATCATCAAGGTTATCACAGCGAGCATATCGTCGAGAGACGAGGTCCTGAGAAAAGAGCATCCGAAGATTTTCATCTATTTGTTCCCTCTTATAAAAATGTGTAAACATTGTTAAGAGTGCAACGAAATCGTTCGGAAAAGATTAGCGTAGAAAATGGTCTGTGATCGGACGCAAAACAATTCCGAAAGAGCGAAAGTCGCGTGCAAGACGGGAGCCCACGCTCGGAGATCGTTCAACCGATCACGCTCGCTGGAACCGATTTACCCTAATTCTCCGTAGGAATTAGGAAATCCTGAAGACGCGTGCGTCCGCCGGGTCGGCATGTGCGGCCATATGGCGATCATCCACGGGTTATTTATAGTGTTCCGTTGCGCATAGCCAGAAACGGATCGCGTTTTCGCGTCGAACTGGACCTCGGCTGGAAATCGTGAAGTCTGTGTCCGCTGGTCGTCTCTTGCTGGTCCGGGTTCGGTCTCATAAATCGTGGCCGGGACTTTGGGCGGTTTCCACGCACCTCTTTGTTGCCCCGGGGCATCCAGGGAGCCGGTGTGAGAGAGAAGTGGCCGCCGTTGGCCACGTAGAAAGAGAAGGAGAGGAACAGAGAGAAAGAGGAATATAGAGGAAGAAGGAGAGCGAGAGAGAGAAAGACGAAGCTGGCTAAGACTATGTGGAAACTAGCTGCCGGCGCACGGTTGTTTCTAAACCCACCTTATCTACTAGCCCCTATAATAAGCTGCGATCTGAGACCGTATATCCCACCCACACGCACACAGAAGAAGGTCGGAAGCGAGAGGGGGGATATAGGGAGAGCGAACAAGAGAGAAATAGAAGGAGAGCAAGAGTGAGAGAAGGAGATCCGAACCGTGGCCTGTCCGAAGGAGCTACCCGCAATTCCCGGACGCTTATGCGCCACGGTGTTGTAGGCCACGGAGCGCTTGCAATTACAAGCTGGTCAACATATAATTATCCCCAATGACCATAAATTACCGGATTTTTATGCGCAACATTCTTAATTACCCTTTGAATTAACATCAATCAACCCCCTTAATTGTACGCTGCTGGGCTGCCGGCGTTGCTGACGTTGCCTTTGCTGACCCCCCTCCCTCCCCCTGGCCGTACCCTCTCCAGCGATCCTCTTCCTTTTAAGCATCGTGATGATGCCCGGTACCGTTGATAATGCGAAAACCCGATACATGGCCCGGGGGGCTGGAACGAGAAATATCGAGAAAACGAACAAGATGACGGAAGGACGAGACGAATGGTAAGAGACACATCAGGAGACGAGTGCTCTCACTTTCTCTCTCTCTCTCCCTCTCTCTCCATTTATCTATCTCTCTTGTTTCCTCTTTGTCTTTCTATCCCCCTCTTTCTCTCGCTGTCGCGATGTTCTCTTCTTCTTCCTCGTTCGGTCTTGTTCGCCCGTTCTCGCTTTCAGGCTCGTTCGGTTTCCTTTCAGTGGTTAAACGTCTGATCAGCGAGAGACAGGGAGAACGCTCGCGTCCGCCCGATGACGGCGCGTCGCATAATGCACGCGTTTTAATTGCCTCCCTAGACACTCGAGCGATCCTCGTATCAATGGTCCCCGGTGTTTTAATTGCGTATTCGATTACGCGGACTTTCACCGGGTGATCCCGCCGGCAATTATCGCTCGAGGAGACATGCCAGGATGCACCCGGTGAAAGCGGATACTAGCTGCCCGATGGGAAGAACGGACCCGCCGACGGTTTTCTGATGGAACTGAACCGGACGTTATCGTTTCCGGATACTTATCGTTTGTAGCAGGCCGTGACACCTTGCCCGAGACTCATTTCTTAAGGTGGTTGAGGTATGGATAACTAGGAATTTTTGGGGAATTTTCTTTGCGGCGTTTTGGATTCTGCTTGTTAGTCACTGTTTCGGTTTGCTGACGGCACTTAACCGGATGTTATAGTTTTCGGATACTTATTGTTTATAATAGTCCGTAACACTCCGCTCAAAATTAATTTCTTAAGGTGGTTGAGGTATGGATGATTAGGAATTTTTTGGGAATTTTCTTTGTGGCATTTTGGATTCTGCTTGGCAGTCACTGTTTCAGTTTGCTGATGGAACTGCACCGAACGATTTTCATTTTGGAATACTCATGAGAGACATTTATAGTGAGAGACGACATCTTGCAAAAACTGATCCTTGTATTTGGTAAAGATAACGAAGATCGGGAATTTTTGAGGAATTTTCTTCTCGACATTTTGGATTGGGCTTCTTTGTCAGCTTTAGTATTCTGACAGAATTGCACCTGACGATTTTCATGTTAGAATAAACATGGTTCCTACTGAGAGACATCTTGCAAAAACTGATCTTTTTATTTGGTCAAGTCATTGGGGATTAGACATTTTTGAGGAATTTCCTTTACGTTGTGGCTTGATTTTGCAATGAAATTTTTCTTACTCAAAGTTTTGAAAAGAAGCATTATTTCAAGATACTTACGGTGCCTACTGGGGAGTGACACTTTCTCCGCGATAAATTGATACGTTTGATAAATTAATTCAGAACTTTTGGGAAATGTCCTTCTTAGAGTTTTGGTACGAATAGGAACAATGTAAGTATTGTAATATGTAATAAGTCTTGTAATATAAAATAATAAAATGTAATAATAAAATGTAATAATAAAATGTAATAAGTCTTGTGCAAGCGTAGGCTTCCACAGACTGTCGATTATGTACGGTCTTATGAAAATGACAAAATTAAGATTATTTAAAGTCTGTAGAATTTTTATTACGACATGTGTTTGTATAAAAGAATTGATTTAATCATCTTCCCATCAATTCGTCTCTATCATTTCAATAATTGTAGGAAAAACAATCTTAAACCGTTCATTTAATTGAAGGTAATCGGTTTCGTGTTAATTTGCAAGTCTCATGTGTGCATAAAGATCTACAAGACTATTAATGAGTAAACTGGCAAACAAAAAATGGTAATAAAAATGGCATAATTGAGATACACGTTTCTGATAGGATCGCATTTCGAATACTGCATAGGCAGCGTTTCTTGTGCGTTTCTCAGGGTTATATGAATGCCTCAATTTGTAACTTTAATATGTGCATGTTTAGAGAACTTTTAACGAGTCTGAAAAAAAGGAAATTGATCGAATATTAATTTTCTATATTGAAAGATAATTCAGACGACGAATAAATAATAATACAAATAAACAAAAATTAATATTGAAATAAGAGATAACGTTTTTCTTTGGAATATCAACGTTTTGCGGAATTGTATGAGCCTACGATTTTGCAAATTTATTACGGATGCGCCATTTCCAGTAACCAGTTCGCGTGTCTGGCTATTATTCGCTGTTTCTACTTGTAATAAACATTGACGACGGCACGATGTTATCTGTTCCATTAATCGTATTGTCTCCCAACTATCAATTTACATCTAATTAGGGTACAAAATAAATAATACCGCGTCACTATCGTTGTCAGGGCAAGTTTAATAACAGCAATCTATCATCCCACTCGCGGTCTCTTATACTATTTATAAGTTTGTAACAGGCTATCCAGGCTCGACTTAAATAACAATGTTTTTCGTTCAGCCACGCCCACATGCAACATTCCTCCTGCACTAGAATTAACTTTATTAGCCTATGGAAATTATCCATTTTAATAATATTTCAAGCGACCCGCAATAATCGCGCACAATAATTTTGATCCAATCAAAGTCTTCGCGATAGGAATCGATCTTTATTTAATCTTCACCCTGGCAAACAAATGTATACAGATAACAGAATCGAATATTCGTAATTAACGTTCTCTCTCGGTGATCTCTACAAGAATATAGTTGCAGGAATATTATTTATTCATATCCGCAAATTTCCATAATTGTTAACGCATCCCATAAAACTAATTTATGCCACTTCGTATGAGTCGCCTTTTACGCTATTCTGTTGCACACAATTTTCTTGTTAAACTTGAAAATCATAGTTTATTGGAATCTATTAGGTACAGCAAATTTGATTACGATCTACGAGCTGCACGAAGGTTAAAAAAATAATTGCTGCCATGAATCTTGCCTTTTCTGTTTTCACATTGTCAAATAATTTTCGTTCACACTTACCCATTTATGGCATAAATGCATTAAACCCGTAGCACAGTTAAGCTTTCATCAGCGGTTAATATGTTTAGAAGTAGAAACGACCAGTAGTGCACAGACACGAGAATAGTGCGCCGAATATCGAATTTTCCAAGAAAGTGAAACTTGTCTGATACAGATAATGTATTTTATTGTTTCTTAGGTGATCTTGTAATTCTTCGAGCGATATCCTTGATCCTTCGACGATTTTCTTATTCTTTAATCGATTTTTTCCATCTCTAAACTATTTCCTAGTTCTTTAGACGATCTTCTAGTTGTTTAGGCGATCTTCTAGTTCTTCGTGCAGTTTTCTCGTTCTCCAAGCAATTTTGTAGCTATTGGAGCAATTGTTAAAACAATCTTTTGGTTGTTGAAACGATTTACACCTTGTCGAAACGATCGTCCAGTCGTTTAAATCATCTTATCATTTTTCAAACGATCTTCGAGTTCTTTAAACAAGCTTTCTATTCTTTAAGCGATCTTCTGGGTTTTCAAGAATTGTACAAACAACTTTTCAATTGTTTAGTATTTGTTTCAATTGTTCAGACGTTTTTCTTTCTCTTTAAGCGATCTCCTACTGGTTGTTCAAGTTACCTTTTCTTTCCTGAAACGATCTGCTAGTTGTTTAGAGAATCTGGTCGTCCTTTAAACGATCTTTGATTTGGTTAAATGATCTTCTGGTTGCTGCAGCGATCATTTAGTTACAAGTACGATGCTTGTTCTTGTTGTTGTTCTTGAAACGATCTTCTAGCTCCTTAAACGGTCTCCTAGTTCTTCAAAATGCCCGCTGCTTCCTCGAGCGATGTTCTAGATCTTCTAACGATCTTGTAGCTCTCCGTGCAATCTTCTAGTTTAACATGTCTTGTCGACGGTCCACGGACGATCATGGGCCAGCATTTTTCCGTTTGCGGTCGTTAATTCCCGTCGGGATCGTATTAATCGCTCTAGGGCCACGTCCGTGAAATTACTAGACGCTTTAACCACCGGCTGTCCGATCCGAATTCGTCCGCAACGATTATTATATCGCGTCCTGAGCAATAATGCCGGTTATTCCGAAAGCTGGCCAATTAGTATCGTCGATTTGGATGCTTTAATGAGAGTGCGGTTTCATTAGCGTACCACGTCCCCTCCCCCCCTGCTCACTCCTTCTCTCTCTCGCCATCTCTCACTCTCTCATTCTCACAATCACTTGCTCTCTTGCTCTCTCCTTCTCGATCTATCTTGCTCTCTCCTCCTCCATCTCTCTCTCCTCTCCCCCCCCCCCTCTCTCTATCTCAATCTCTCTTCTTCTTGCTGTACTTTTCTTTCTCTCTCTGTCTCTCACTCTCTCTCAATTTTTCTTTTTCTTTTTGTGCTACTCTCTCTCTCTCTCTCACAGACATTCTTCTTTCTGTGCTTTTCTCTCTCTCTCTGTCTCTCACTCTTTTTTCTTCTTTTTTCTGTGTCTCACAAATTGTACTTTCTGTGCTTCTGTTTTTCACTTTCACTCTTACTTTTCCTTCTTCTTTCTGTGCTATACTTTCTTTCTCTCACTCACTTTCTCGCCCTCTCTCACTCTCACTCTCTCTCTCTTACTCTCTCCAACACGCTCTCGCTTTCCCACTCTCTCCTTCTTAGTGCAGTCTTTTCTTATCACTCACTCACTGTCTTTCCTTCTCTCTTTGCCTTGCTGTCTTTCTCTCACTCTCTTTCATTCTCTCTTCCTCTTGCTATCTATCTCTCACTCTCCCACTCACTCGCTCTCTTTCGGTCTCTCTCTATCCCAGTGTCTGTTGTCCCTCTGTTTCACTTTTCCCACCGCGAGCCGGGACACGAGAAACGGAAGAAGAATCCTCCACGGACACCGCGAAGAAATCAGGCTGTGATTATATCCGTGGATCGTTCGAGTGTCATTGAGCATTAATATTTGAAAATTGCTATGTTCGCGCGAGCACGGCCTTCGAGAGGCGTCGCGTTTCCGCGCGGCTACAGCGAGAGGATCAATCATCGGCTTGGATCCCTAAATAACCTTCCGCCTTGGCGATTACGAACGTCAATGCGTCGACGCATAATGCCACGTTCGATTCGTATAAGATTGCACTGTCGAAGACAGTGTAATTGTTGTAATACATAGCTCCGTGCCGGTTGAATAGCACTTCTTTTTATTTTTATTTCGACCAGCGAGAACATCCTCTGCCGATAATAACACCGGAATCGACATCATAAATATTCGATTCGAGTGAATGTTGGACGCGCTATTATATTTTGAATTCTATTAAATGATCGCGAAAGTTCGTGCCACCATTTAAAAATAAAACCAAAGATATGTAACACGTTCTGTCTCGACGCTTCTGCAACGTTAAAACACTTCTGCTTGAATTACATCTTTTTTCGCGTACGGATCTGCCATTGATTTCAACATCGAAGCTTCCTCTACAACCGCACGTTGAAAATTTATGTACGATTTCTTCTTATTATTTTACTCATTAAAAAAAGAAAAACAAGTCGAGTAAAATATTCACAGTGTACTTTATGTTGATTTTAAAGTTCGCGGTGCTTCATCCAATTCTGCGCTGATTAAACGCAACAATTGCATTTACCTCCTAGTGGGTTTAACGAGCTTCTAGATATTTAAACAATCTTCAAATGGTTCAGACCATCTTACAGTTGTTTAGACGACCTTGTATTGACGAACTTGTAGTTGTTTATACGATCTTGTAGTTAGTTAGACTATCTTGTAGTTGTTCAGACGTTCTTGTATTTGTTTATACGTTCTTATAGAAAATTAGACATTTTTGTAATTATTTGGACGCCTTTCTAATTATTCAGATGAGCTTGTAACTATTTCGACACATTTTTGGTTGTTCAGACGACCTTGCAGTTATTTAGACGTCCTTCTAGTTATTCAGATATCTTTCAAGTTGTTCAGACGACCTCCTAATTGTATTGACGATCTTGTAGTTGTTTAGACGTCCTTCTAGTTGTTTAGACGACCTGTTAGTTGTATTAACGATCTTGTACTTGTTTAAACGACCTCGTAATTGTTTAGAGGACTTTGCAGTTGTTTAGACATCCTGCTAGTTCTACACTGTGCCGGCGTCGATGTGCATGCACCGAGGTGTTCGAACGTGCACGTGGACCATAAAGCAGGGTTTCAGCGGAGAGTCTGACAGCGTTCGGGTGCATTTTCGTATTACAAAACCGTAGAAAAAAGTCCGTGGCCAGTGAGCGGGCTCAGCTTTGACAAAATCGTCGTCGAATTACCGAGGATCCTCGGCGACAGATCGGCCAGAACCCGATAACCCCGGGCATTTTCCGAACTGTTACACCAACCTGTGCTAAAAAACCGCGGCAATTACGACGTCGGCCGTGTAACGCCGTGTCAAAACCCAATGTTCACAGCCGTGAACGTGTTCTACGGAGAGCTCCGCCGGCTTCTTTTTGCGACGGGGGCCGCCGCGTGCGCCCGGCTCTCGGCGTTTTAAAAACCCCGGCGAGAAACATTTGCGCGGCGACCATTATAAAACCGCTTTTATGAGGAACAAAGTAGCTGGTGGGCAGAGAGAAGGTGCGCTCCCGCCCTTTGACAATAATTTGTCCAGAATAACCGGCTCGTTTCTCTCTACCCCGGTCTTCCGCTCGATGATCCATCCAGCCGTTCGTCATAGGCGCACGGGCTTTTAAAAAAGTAAAGCGCTGGACTCGGGCCAGCGCAAAAATAGAAGCAGATGTTGTTAGTTGCGTTCACCAAGTACACGATCCGCGGGGCTTCGACGATGGATTCCTCTGACCCCTTCTTTCCCTGTAATCTTCTTCTTCTTCCGAGCTTTCGCCGCGATGCGATGCCTCAGTTCCGAAGACGACAAGAGGAGACAGGATACCGTCTGTAACGGAAGATTTCTTTCACGGTTGATACGTAATCGAGCGAGGACACTGCGGTCGTCCAGAACGTGTACAATCTTCCTCAACATGCACCTGTACACAACTTTTCTATTTCTTCTCGGCGTGCAGAAAAACCAGACGGTTTTCGAGGCGACCTCCACCGGAGCAAAAATGATCCTCGTGCAAAGATTCATCGCGATCGACGAACTAGTTCTGCGAACGATTTTGTAGATTTTTTAAATGATTTTATCATTGTTTTAACTGTTTCGTCAGTTTTCATGTTCCTGTTTATTGTTCAGGCGATCTTCTAGCCAGTTAAACGATGTTGGAAGTCTTCAACCGATTGTGTAATTGGTGAAATGATCTTCTAGTTGTTCAAACAATCTTCAAGTTGTTTAAACGATCTTGTTGTTCTTCAAGCGATCTTCAAGTTCCTTCGACAACATACTAGTGATTCAGATGATCTTATAGTTGTTCAGACAATTTTGTAGTTGTTTAAACGACCTTTTAGTTGTTCAGATAATCTCGTAGTTGTACAGATGATCTTATAGTTGTTCAGACAATTGTGTAGTTGTTTGAACATCTTTTCTAGTTGTTCAGATGATCTTGTAGTTGTGCAAACAATTTTGTAAAGTTATTTAAACGTCCTTCTAGTTGTTCAGATGATCTTGTAGTTGTTCAGACGATCTTGTAGTTGTTCAAATAATTTTGTAGTTGTTCAGACGATCTTGTAGTTGTTCAGATGATTTTGTAGTTGTTCAGACGATCTCGTAGTTGTTTAAACGAACTTATAGTTCATCAGACAACCTGGTAGTTGTTTAGAGGATCTTCTACTTGTTCAGACGGCCTCAAAATTGTTTATACATCCTTATAGATGGTTAAACGTTCTTGATGTTGTTTAAACGTTCTTGTTGTTGTTTAGATGTTCTGGTTGTTGGTTAGACATCCTTGTAGTTGCTTGGACGACCACGCAGTAGTTTAGACGCCATTCTAGTTGTTCCGACGACCCTTGAATTGTTTAGGCGACCTTCCAGTTGTTCAGACATTCTTCTAGTCCTTCAAACTGCTTTCTGGTTCCCAGAATGATCTGCCGATCTTCCGCTTACCTCATCTTCCAATTCGTCGCTTGCTTAATTCGCCCTTGGATTTGAAAGCTTGCTTCTTCAGCGAAGGAACTCCAGAAAGTTGAATCTGAAGCTCTCATCCTAAATATTATGGTAGCAATGGTAACAAGCTGTTTTGCTCGGCGTCTACGAGATCGCAATGGTGTCAAGGATACTGCGGAGAATTTTCTATTCTGCAAATTCACTAACAAGTTCGTCAAATTAAGCATACGATGTGTTGGTCATGCTAGGGTCTGCTAGATTGCTATTGGGCAACTGTTTGAAACGTATTTCATGTTTATTAGACGATCTTGGTGAAAAGTTACAAAATTGCTTTGGATCACGCTCAAATTGTGGGTGCATTACATTGTTGATTAATCGAGCATTTTTCGAAAGAAAACGTACAATGCGGAATTATTTCTCGAGACCTGTGCAATCGACGATGTGTTCCAAATTGTTTTTCAATTCTAGCCTGTCGCAAGCAAAAATTAAGAATGACGATGTAACTTCAAAGTTTTAATATTCATTGGAAAATTAATAATAAACAATTTTGACGCCCAAAATCTCTAACGTCTTTAATACGATATTATAAGACAAAATGTTAATTGAATTCCTGTGAAAATATTACTAGTAATTCTTTTGAGCAAATTTTCAATTTTAAGAAAACTTGCCAAAAAAATACAACTTCTCATCTTCTAAATTCATACTATTACATTTTCAAAAATCGAAGCCATCGTGCTTTACAAAAATAACAAAATTATATACGTTTAATTTAATGCTCAATCACGCCGTACGATATAACCTTTGCAATTTCAACAGTTCTAAACTATTTATTTAATTATCTTCGACCAGTGTTGGTAGGATAAGAGTTAACACTTTTCCTGTCAAGTCACTTTTATTTAGATGCATTTTCTCGTTTCAAATGGTGATTCAAAAAATGCAAGTAAGTTGGAGGACTTCTCAGTGTTATTTAGTTTCATTCAACTAAGTTACTTCGATTTTATATGATTGAAACTAAAACGAACTTATCCGAAAAAATGAAAAATCTAAAGCGCCACTAAAAATTACCATACTGTTATCTACTCGCAACTGTTGTAAATGCGAGTAATAACAATAAATTTCATACCTGTTAAAATAAAAATAAATCATCCGCAATGTGGAAAAAAGAGTGTCTCGTTGTTGGAATTAAAATAGCTTCGAGTGTCAAAGGGTTAAGTGCCGCGAATGTAAAAGAGGATCCCATCCGTCATCGTTTGGTGGCCAAAGGAGGAATTCCCGTGAAACGTGTCCCGGATAAAAATAATTAACCGTGTAAATGCGAGGTGTCTGCGTGTACGATACCCGATTTTATTCTCGATGCTGCCATGACGCGTTGCCCCCGCCATTTTCGCATCTCTCGCTGATCCCATCGGCCAAATGTTTTTGCTTTGATGTCGGAAGATGAACGGGCCTCCTTCTAATTTCCACTGTCTGCATTCTTAACAGCTGCACGCACGACGCTTCGATACGGCTGGCGGGAGTCCCGCGGTTTAATTAGTATCGCGTTTATGCGTGTCGCCTGCGCCCTTTCAAGTCCCTCGGCCTATGGCCGAGGAGACGATTTCGGATCTTATCGATGCTGGCTCGTTGTTGTTCGTTTTTATCTTCTGTCTCTCGCTCTCCGCGGTGGAACGATTAAAGGTAATCTCGTACGATCAACAAGAAAAAACTGGATATCGCTTGTTTTCTGTGTTGGGGTCGACGGTTCATTATACGGGGTGAAATTAGAAAATAATTGTGCCGAAGTGTTTCTCGCGGTTTAAACCAACCTCGTCAGCCTTGAAATCATTGATCTTACAAGGCTCCGATGCGCCATTATACCTTCTCGTTAAATTCGCTGCCTTCCTCGGATCTATTTAACCTAGTCACAGTTTTGCTTATTCGACGGATTGACAGTTCACCCCGTGGCACTCCAATGACTCCTCCGAGGCGACACTACAAACTGTCAGATTACTATTCAAAACAATTTTTACATTTCAATGTTTGTAGTTTA
Organism: Agapostemon virescens; assembly: GCA_028453745.1. Classification (NCBI taxonomy): domain Eukaryota; kingdom Metazoa; phylum Arthropoda; class Insecta; order Hymenoptera; family Halictidae; genus Agapostemon; species Agapostemon virescens. The sequence goes on from CM052088.1 coordinate 6,442,731, forward strand.
AAAAGTTAGTAAAAGTCGAAGTGTTGCACGCACGATTAGTAGTAACGAATTTGATATGCACGGAAGAAAATGAACCACTTACAATGGAATTATTCAAGGACGAAGAATGTATCGATTTTGGAATTAAAATTGCGAGGTGTGCAAAGGGTTAAACTTGCAGACAGAAAAATAACTTTCTTGCATTTTTTGAATCATATTTGAAACGAGAAAATGCGCCTAAATAAAAGTAACTTAGCAGGGAGAGTGTTAACTTTAATTCTACCAGCACTGGTCAAAGATAATTAAATAAATATTTAAAAATTATTGAAATTGCAAAGGTTATATCGTAGAGAGTGATTGAGCCTTAAATTAAACGTATATAATTTTGTTATTGTTGTAAAGCATGATGGCTTCGATTTTTCAAAATGTAATAGTGAGAATAAGGATATGATTGTGCACAAATACAGCTCCATTTGTTGTACTGAAATGTAGACTGGAAAATCAGAATCTTCTTTGTAATTGTGCTACTGTACACCATGTGAGGGTCGAAAGTGATTTTGTATTTCAACCCTTTGCACTCCAAGCAAATTTAATACCAAAATCGATAAATTTTTTGTCGTAGTCAAATCGTCGTAAAATTTCTTACTATCAATCGTACGTGCAACACTTAAATTTTTATCAATTTCTTAAATGCAAACATTATAATGTAAGAATTGTTCTGAATGACAGTCTGACAATTTTTAATTGCACCTTAAAGAAGCCATTGGAATACTAAGTTTTGTGTCATGAAAAATGCATGAAAATAATTGCTAATATTTTAATAGAAAGTTTGCAATGTCAGGATTACAAATGCACACGAACGTTTCTATGCATTTGATTAAATAGCTTGAGGAGCACGAAAGATTAAAATGCTTATTAAATCACTAGATTAGGAAACGTCAGTCCCAATTTTTCCAATTGACCATAGCGAGTCTTCAGCATCTGTCTGTCCCACATCGGCACGTTACATCAGCTTACGTTACAAAATACTTAAGCAAATTAATTCCTCCGTAGTCCAGTGGCCAGAATTCTCCTTAACACTTTGACGAGCCAACACGCACAAGAATTCCACGGAGTTGAAATCGTTTTTTAGAAGAGACAAACACCAAGCGGAAAGAAACATGACGCTATTAAACCGAGCTCGAACGGCAACGCAAAGAAATGTTTTTCTCGAGAAATATCAACGCTCGACCGAAAACCGTTCAGAAAAAATCTTACACACCGGGCAACGGGTGAAAAACATTAATTTTCCAATCAAGTACGTTTTTCCTTCCTTCGCGAACCGACCTAGCTGAAAAATAACGTCCAGCATTATACGCTCGGGCGAAAATAGCTGTCACTTTTTACAAAATTGATTTCTGCGAAATTGACTTCGACAAGGGCTCGTTTTGTCAAATCTGACACAAAATTAGAAAATGTGGATGTAGTAGAACTTCACGGGAACGTATAGCGGTTCCAAAAAATATTAAAACATTGACATTTTCATATTTTAAAAATTCAAGTGCATTGACAACCGTTCAAAGGTTCGCGAAAATAGCTGCGGGAAAATGGCCGCCGTAACAGTCGAAGACATCGATCTCACACATTCCAAAAATACTATCGAAATAACACACTAATATACAAATCAATATACTACTTTTTTACTGAAAAATAATATCATCTATAAAAAGAAAACTGTTAAAATTCTCTTCTCGTCGACCGTTGAATTGCGCGAGTTTCGGCGAGGCGGCTTGTACAAAATGGCCGCCACGCCGTTCCAGTTTAGGGTAGAAAATCGAATTTTCCAACATGTACTATTTAACCATGATACTTTTATAGAGATAAATATCTGCGTTTCTGCTTTATCTACTAATTTTTCTGCGTTAGAAAAAAGTTGCCTAAGGGCAAAGCCTGTCCGCAGATGGTTTTAAGGCGATGGTAGACGACAGTTGAAGACATCGATCTCACGCATTCCGAAAATACTATCCAAATATCACACAAGGTCAATATACTAATTATTTACTGAAAAATAATATCATCTATAAAAAGAAAACTGTTAAAATTCTCTTCTCGTCGATCGTTGAACTGCGCGAGTTTCGGCGAGGCGGCTTGTACAAAATGGCCGCCACGTCCCTCCAGTTTAGGATGGGAATTCGAATTTTTCAACGTGTACTATTGAACCATGATACTTTTATAGAGGTAAATATCTGCGTTTCTGCTTTATCTACTAATTTTTCTGCGTTAGAAAACAGTTTCGTAAGGGCAAAGCCTGTCCGCAGGTGGTTAAAAGGCGACGCTAAACGCGTCGGTGGATGGTGGTGGTCAGACGCGTTAGACAAATGATATTCTCGCCATTATGGAATTACCGGGCGACGGAGAGCACGCAGCGATCTCAACTATTAGATCGGTCCTCAGAGAGTTTTGGTCGATTCGCAGATTACGAGTCCCCGGGATGCAAGACTGACATGGCGGAGGGTTCGGCCGAGGAGGAACAGAGCAGTACCGCTGCGCCCGCTTCCCCGCCAGCTGATCTTCGCACTCTGAACACACAATTGTCGCCGCCTTATCACCACCAGCCCCATCTCCAACCTCGTCTTCAACATCTGCAGCATCCCAACATGTTGGCGACCGCCGTACCGCCCCGGCACAGCCACAGCATGCTGTCTCATCAGGTGAAATTGGAGGCCGAGTTGGACGGTCCCTACGACGTGCCATTGAATCTCAAGAGCGAGGTAAGTCCATGAATCTCTATCATCTATTGACCCTGATCGATTTTCGATTCATTCTAATCGAACCGGGAACAGTCGCGCCCCGCGCCTGCGAGCGCGAGCGCAGCGAACCCAGCGAGCGCATATCCTTGACCGAAATGTCAATTGATCGACCGATTAATTATTTCGATGGCGAGTCATTAGACCGCCGATCTTCCTGGCAATCTTTTATACATTGATTGATGAAAGCGGATATCGCCAAGATATCCAGCCTCGTTCAATGTACTTACTAAGTGGAAATTAATAGCGAATCTTTCTGGCTGAATAGCTTCGACTCTGTTCGCTTTTTCGCTGATGTTTATTTTTTCCCGTGCAAGTGGCACATCGAGGAGCGCATCGCGATACCCGGTCCAATGATTAGCCAACAACTTCGTTATAAATGTTTAGAAAATTTTAGTACCTCGGCGACGATTAATTGGAGTCGAGGGTCCAGATTTAATGCTAGAACTGTCGAACAATAAATCCAACGATATACATTGCTTTGTGGTAATTATTATTCTATTAAAACTTCATACAATTCTTATTGCACGGTATACGTCGTTAACCCCTTGGCCCTAAATGCGTTGCGTTACAATCTTCCGTCAAAATCGACACGAACTTGCCGGACAAGCCAATATTTCTTAAAATAAATTCGGTGTGGAACATTATAACTATGTTTCTTGAACCCCTTGGCCTACAACTTATTTTACGATAACAGATTTTCTTTATTATCCGCGAGACGACGAAAAGAAAAGGCAAATTTGTAGTTACTTATAGAATAGAATAGCGTAGCTATTCTTCAATGACCGTATACGATCAACAATTAAATAAAATGTTATTTCCTTTTAAAGAAAATTAAGGAAATACATGTTTAGAAGATTCACTAGTCACTTTCCAAAGTCACAAATTGTTCCCAGAATGGAATTTTGTCGAGTTTGCAATAATATAAAATTCGAAAACCGATGTATCAATTTTTATTCTAGGCATACTTGGCAGACAACGAGTAAACATTGACAATATATTGCTTTGTGATAATGACAAGACTACATCTATTCAAACTCCGTTCAATTTTTATCGTAACATACGGTTCATTAAAAAAGTACATCGGAAAATGAAAACATGTTTATAACTTCAGGAATCGCGAAATAAATAAGTAGGGACCAGCCATTTTGACTGGTTTGGTAGTTCTAACCGTATCCGTAAAGGTTTTTGAGAAAATTATGATTAATATTAATATTTCACGAATATCGGATCCTCCAGCAAACCTGTCACATTCGAATCTAAAATATACGATAAATGTGTTAGTACGAACAATGCATTTTAACCCTCCGAGTGCGATGCCAGAATTTATTTTCACTCAGCGTATTAAAGTCGTCATTTAATTACGTAGATTCTAGCGATTAAATTGAACGAATAGTCGTTGAACGAGGGTTAACGAAAGGGTTCATGTATCTGCGCGAAGTACCGCCGAGATGTACTTAAAAAGTTGATAAATAGACCAGTGATCGGTCGTGAGCATCATCCATTATGAAATAGTAAAAGTAGTCCGTCGTTCGAGGGTTAATTTACCTGTTACGAATTTATTTAACGCAGAATGTCACTAATTTTTTATCTAGTTAACGCTGGAACTACCAAATCGGTCAAAATGACTGATCCCCAATTTTTTTCTTTGGCAATAGTTGAAGTTATAAAATTATTTTTATCAGAAATGTGCTTTTTCGATAAAACCATATACTACTCATAAAAATTGTATGAAATTGCGACTAGGGAGAGTTTCGTTATTATTACAAAGCAATATGTATCGTTGGATTTATTGTTCGGCGATTCTACTGTTAATAGAATAGTTGACAGAATAGTAGATAGAATAGTTGATGGAATTAATAGGAAATTTGTTTCGGCAGCGAAAGTTCTAACTCGGTAAACGAGTAGGAGTCGACCGACTACTGCGAATACGAATCCGAATCTGTGTGCGGTGAATCTTCACCGTGGTCGCTCGCCTCGGGGAGTTAAGATGATAACGAAATTATGCGCGGAGGATCCCCGGCGTGCTCGCCCCAGATGATTAATAAGAAAGCCCATCGCTCACGACGATCGTCGTACTCGTTACTAACGGTTTTGTGTGTCAATGACAGCCAATTGTCTGGTTAAGTAGCTGCCGCCGCAGCGTCCCAACCTAAATCGGCCAATGGTCTCTCTGACCTGTATACGATTAACGTACAAAACAAAGCGTGTCGAACGACTTCCATGTTGGATGGACGGGGTCAATGTACAGGCCACTCTTTCTTTAAGGATTGCACAACATGCGTGCGCGAATTCGATGCTAGATCCTTCTCTAACCGCGCAGCACTGCCAGGAGAAACGCGACAAAATCCCGCAAGGAAAACAGCGCGAAAAACTTTGGAAAAATTAGGCACGTGAAATAATTAGAATCTTTTTTGGTTATCCAATACGAGGTTCGCGAAACGCGTCAAAATGGCGCTATCTAATATTTTTAATTTACTATTCAATAATTAAAAACTACTTAATTTAATAAATTTATTTCTTTGAGTTCATATTATTAACGGTGGAACTAACAGGCGGGTCAAATTCACTTCGACGAGTACTAATATTTTTAATTTACTATTCAATAATCAATGACTACTTCAATTAATAAATATATTTCTTTGAGTTTATATTAACAGTCGAGTAACGCAATGCGCTTAACGTGTTAAGCAGAACTCTCAAAATCTAGGCTAGCATATCAGGGGACTTCAGGAAGCTACCTTTTATCAACCCTAATTTTTCCCATTTTCGCCATTGATCGCCCCGACATTTCAAAGTCGCGCCACGGCTGCAATTCGATTCCGATCGACCTGAAAATTGCCATACACTCTCAGCGTGCGTCTACAAACGTGTTCCCAAAATTACAAACGAATCGGAGACCTGAAGATTTTTCGCGATTTTA
>CM052088.1:6460052-6493535 GCA_028453745.1 Agapostemon virescens
TCTCTGCCCATCTGACTCTGTCTTTGACTCACTGTCTCTCTGTCTCTCTGTTACTGTTCCAGTCTCTCTGTCTCACTGCCTCTGCATTTCTGCATCTGCCTCTGCATTTGTCTCTCTGTATCTGTCTCTGCCTCTGCAGTTGTGTCTGTATCTGTCTATCTATCTTGTCTGTCTGACTCTCTGCCTCCCTACCTCTGCATCTGTTGATGTCTTTGACTCTGTATATCTGTCTTTGCCTCTCTGCATTCCTGTCTTTCTGTCTCTGTCTCTCTGCCTCCGTCACTGTCTCTGTATATATCTTTCTGTTGTGTTTGTATTTCTGTCTCTCCACCTCTGTTTACGTTTCCCTGCCTCTGACACTGTCTCTACGTCCGTGTCACTCTGCCCGTGTCTCTCGGCCACTGTCTCCGTCTCTCTGCCTGTGTCTCTCCGTATGTGTCTGCCTGCCCGTCGCCCTGTCTCGCTCACTCTGATGATGTCCCTCTGCCTCTGCCTCCGTCTCTATCTCTACGTCTATCTGTGTGTACTTGTCCCTCTTCGCTGTGGCGCCCCTCTTTTCGCGTCAGTCTCCTGCGGATCTCTCGTGGAGGACCCGCTGAAGGATCGTTCCGATCGTGACGATGCATCCGCGCGCTGTTTAACGGATTCTGATTCGTAGATATCGGCGCGCAGCAGCGGCAGCAGCAGCAGCAGCAGCAGCCGATTGCTGCAGTCCTTAACACTGTCAGAAGCACGCGATGCATTTTTAGTATCGTGCACCAGCCGCGTATTTAGTTTGTAGCGGCGAGAGGTCGATGGCTGAGCGACGAGTGGCTCGGAGTCGACTCGCGGATCCGCAATTTTACTTGCTAGCCTCTCCGATCCGCCAGCTTGTGCAGGAATTCTTTAGCTCGGCTCACCGTGCAAGCGACTCGCTTAGAATGGTATCGAAGCATTCGTGTCACGGGCTCGACGCGTCTCGTTCAGAGAGAGAGAAGCATTGTTACCAACGATGACATGAAAAATCCGATGAGGGGCGAACCGTTGCTTTCAGTTATTTCAGGATCTTTGTGGGATTCTCGGCTATTTTCGGAGCGACTCCGGCTGCGAGTACCGTACGACCGGAGATGTGGGACTAATTAACTCCTCTGGTCAGCTATGGTTTTTATTCGCTTCTGTTGGAATGCAACGAAACCATGGCATCTTCAGCTTCGAGTGCTTAGGCTTAAGGGGCGGAGTTTCTTTTCTCAAGGACAGAAGGACAGAAGGACACAAGCGGCCGCGTTAAGTTTCTGTCAGCGTACAGCTGTTGGCCAGAGCGCATAGTCGCGTAAAGTTATAGTTGCGCGACTTTCTTTTTAGATTTATATGCATTAACCTGTTAACCGGGGAATAAACTTTTGTTCGACTCGTTTCACAATGGGGACTTAATTAAAAATTAGAAAATATTAGAAAGGATGAATGAAAAATGTATATAGTGTAGAGAACATATTGATTATCAATTTTTATTATTAAAATGATTATTAAAACTATACACTAAATTAATTACACCCAGGGCAAGACGTTCTAAATTTGCGTGGCAGTCAATGGGTTAACCCCTCGCCCTACAACAACGAGTCAGACTCGTGATCAAGATTTCGAACTGGATCTTCTAAACATGTGTTTCCTTAATTTTCTTTAAGCGGAAATAACATTTTATTTACTTGATGATTGTATACGGTCATTGGAGAATAGCTAGGCACGCAGTAACTACAAATTTGACTTTTCTTTTTGTTGTTCTGCGGAGGCCAAAGAAAGTCTAGTCACTGTTATTGTAAAATAAGTCGTAGGCCAAGGGGTTAATAGTGTTCACCAGTTACGTTTGGTGCTCGAACGATCATTGTAAAAGTTAGAGTCTGATCGATACTCCTCGAAGTGTTGCTTTCATATTTGCACAAGCGTCAGTCCTCGGAATGTACTTTCGTTTAGAAAAATCGTACATTTTAAAATTCAATATTTTCTGTAGAAAGTTGATAAATATTTTGAATCGGGATCGTCGATGCGGTCGAACCCGCGGAAGTTGTTGCAAGAAAGTATCGTTGAAAAGTCGGACATACTTTTGCCACAGTTCGGAGGTTTTCGTTTTGCGGAATGGCGAAGATGCGCAGTCCACTAATCACAGTGTCCGACGAGCATAACATCCATCTGCCCCCTCCCGGCTCGCCGCCATAATAGGAAGACACTATGCTCCTTCCGACTGGTGATTGCTGTAATCGACGTCAGCGCCGCGATTCACCAATTGTAGAACAGAACGCCACTCGTCTTTCGTATACACCGGTATCGAGCGCCTATTATATTCCTCCGCGCACTACCTGGCAACCCTAATCGTCCGAGACTAATCGGAAATCAATCTCGTTCCCGCCGTAACCATTCGAACTCGAAAATTCATAAAACATTTCGGACATGGGGGCCGGGAACGTGGGTGCTACGGGAGCTCGCCGTTTTATGGAACGGAAAATCTCCGATTTTATGACGCACGATCATACTCGCGAAAGGTTTACTCAGCTAATAGAAAAAAGAAAAGGGAGAGAGAGAGAGAGAGAGAGAGAGAGAGAGAGAGAGAGAGAGAGAGGGAAAGAGAGACAGACAGAGAGAGAGAGAGAAAGAGAGAGAGAGAGAGCGTTCGACAAACGCCGTCCGTGAAAGCAAGGCAGGCAGAACGACGTCGACGAAAACCTACAATAAAAAAGGTGCGGAGCAAGAGAGGAAGAGAGGGAAGAAGAGAGAGAGAGAGAGAGAGAGAGGGAATGGAAGACAAAGAGGGTGAGAATAGAGTGAAAGAGCGATAGATGAACGTCGGCGGGGGAGGAAGAAGGGTGATATCCCGTCGGCCGACGGCTCGTCTATTTCTCCCGCATGCTATTCCCGGAGTGATGGAATGTTTATCAATAGATTAATCTCGGAGATCGGCGTGCGGCTCCGCACAATCGCTCGAGCGGACTCCTCGATTGCGATTAAACATAAAAGTATTATTTCAATCTGGCCCCTCCGCCACGTTCGTACATTCAGACTCGGTCCCGGTATATAGATAGACGCGGCTGGTACAGATATGTACCCACCTGTGTGGCCGTGTGTGTTCCATATGCCTGTGTCCGCCCATCTCTCTCTCTCTCTCTCTCTCTCTCTCTCTCTGTCTGTGAGTGTGTGTGTGTCTCTCTCTATATATATACGCGTACAGACGCATACAGGCACACCGATAGATCGGGCATTTTTCCATTAGATTGGAACTTGATTAAATTGAAAATCTGTCAATTTAGGAAAAAGCATCCGACAGCTTATATTGACGGTGGACATTATACGCCAGTGGCCAGGCAACGAGGCAGAACTCGTTGGCCTGACAACTCGCGCAGATAAAAACCTCCCCGTCGTCGCGGGAGGACCGACCGCGGACGCTGCCGACGCCGACGCCAGGCGTCGCGGCCCACGGGCCGGTTCGCTTTTCCCGGGCTTTTTCGCCTTCCTTTTTGCACCCTTGTAAAATTAATTGCCGACGCTCTTTGAGGGCCACGCTCCCGCCCCGCGCTCTCTCTCTTTCTCTTTCTCTCTCTCTCTCTCTCTCTGTCACTCTCTATCTAGCTATCTATCTACCTATCTATCTATCTATCTATCTATCTATCTCCCTATCTCTATCTTGCGGACCCGACACCCAACCGATCCCAGAAATTCTGCGAAAGCGCGTCTCTGCCCGTCGTCGTCTGTCACCACCGTTCAATCTCAGCGCCGTCTGAGCCGCCGACGACGAAATGCGTCCTAATCGGCGGTTTATTTGTGGGGTGAATTTGTCGGTACCCTGGTCGATCGGGAAATCGTGACCCGAGATCGGTTGCAACGATAAGCGTAAGGGTTTCTGAAGCTTTAGCGAGTCTCCGTTCTTTCGAAGGAAACTTGAATTTTCTTTGGGGAAATATATTTTTATACCCTGCATACTCTTTACTATAGTGACCAATTTTAGGTGTAAGGGTTAACACTTTGCACTCGAAGCATTTTGAACTTCAAAATTGAGATATGATTTTGAACCTAGAAGACTTTCATATTTGTAATCTTTTTTAATTTCCTGAATTATAGCAAATACCTCGAACAGAAATTAAGCCTCTTTAACCTGTTAACACTTTGACAGCCATGTCACCCATGTATGGGTGACAGAATTGTTTGTCCACGTTTAAAAATTAGTTTATACATTAATATGTTCGTTGCGCTAAATTTAGTTGAGATCTGAAGAATAGAAGAAGGTCGAAGGATAATTTTGTGTCACTAATTTCAAGTTTTCAGTTGTTGCTTCATTAAATAAATTACTTTGATTGTATGGGATTTTTGAAGTTGTTAGTTTGGCAGTTAAAGTGTTAACCGGGGAATAAACTTTTTGTTCGACTCGTTTCACAATGGGGACTTTTTTCCTTTTTTTAATACTTATTGTTTGTATATAATTGTAAACTTGTATAATTGATTTAATTGAAGAAGAACTGCATTCCACGACGAAAAGTGTTGTCATGACCATTCTAGTAGTAGTTCGTGTATGTCGAAGTATTTCGTCAGTTAACAGGTTAAGTCATAGTAAGTCCCTGTACCGTTTTCAGTTATATTATTAAATTGGCGTGAATAACTGACATTATTATTATTGATCGCGTTAATACATTTCTCCGATACATATTGGATGCAATATTTTATTTTTTCCATTCGTAATGTGGTCGTATTTTGAAAAGGTACCGAATCGAATCTCATGCATCTTGAAAAAGACAAATATTTACAGTATCGTTGATGGTATTAATTAATTACAAATAATAAACCAGACACGGTTTAACCAGGTATCCTTATACAGGAGGATTGTGTACAGCGCTATTATTAGCAGAAAGTAACTATGAATCGCGTACTCGATTCAACTCGAAAAGTCGGTCAATATTGTTTGATATCTCCTTGAACATTCCTAACATTCCGTCATTTTGGAGACTCGTTGAATCATTAAAACGAACAAATAAAATTAAGCCGGTAGGAATTAAATATATTTTCAGTACAGGGCAAACGAACTTGAATTTTGACGTCACCACTCGATAATTGATTTCCCTTAAATTACGTTCGGGCCGCGATTTAAATCGTTCTGATTCAAGTTGAATTTTGTAACTTTTATAAAACCGGATATGTAATATAGACATCACGGACCCCGTATCTTTTATTCGGTCAAATTGCTCGCCGATATATTTTCTACCATTTTGTCTGATTACACACGTCGCAATCTTCTTCGACATAATTCGGTATAATCAGTCGACCATGGGCCTGCGATCGCTAATGCGCCAGGCAGTCTCACTTAACTACAGATCGTTTCTTAACGAGATTCTAAGAATCAACTCGGAAAATGGTTATTAGAACCATGAGCCCCTCAAATAGGTCTGCGTGGAAGCGGTGATCAATTACACGATCATCGTGAGAATCTTTAATCCGAAGAATCATGCTGCTTAACTGCTCGCCTCAATCTCACATTGTTCTACATTATCAAATTCGCTCATTATATTTTAATTTCCACAGAGTCGCGGATTTTTTATTTTTTTAATTCGGATCGTCAACGTCGATTCAGTTCTCCGCAAATGACAATTTCTGTCAATAAACACTAATTATTATAATTTATAGAAAATCTCGTATAAAAATCTTCATTGAATTACTCTTTGATAATTTATTTAAATTAATAATTGTTGTAACACGATCAATGGAAAGATTGTGTTTAAAAGAAGTAGCACAGAAATATGTTAAACAATAAATCTAGATATGTATAGTGAGAATGAGAAAAACAAAAATGTCTGAAATGATTAAGTTCATGATCAGTTGCATGATTAAATAAATGAGAGAGAGGCTTCTATTATGAATTTGTTCATTCAGATATACTAATTCAGGAGACTAGCCAATTGTCAGGAGATAAGGAGTACATTGAATGCACTCCTACCGCTACGATCTTCACAAACCACCCTCTCACCAATAAGAAACCAACCCTTACATTTTCGAATGAACCAATAGCAACAAGTTCGAACCGACGTAAAGATGAGTCTCTACTAGAACAGGTCTGGATTAGGAAACATTTCGAAATGCAAAAATTGCAACATTGCGACACAGCATGGAGCACGCAATTAACGCTTAATCTTGTACATCGTCAAATGACCCTTTTTAAATTATATTATATTTTACACTGTATTATATTTTATATGATATTATACATTATATTATATTTTACACTGTATTATATTTCATACGATATTATATTTTACATAATATTATATTTTACATGATATATTTTACACTATATTATATTTTACATTAAATTCTATTTTACATGATGTTATATTTTACATTATATGATATTTTACGTTATATCATAATATATTTTAAATATTCTCGTATAATTCACATTTTTTATTTTACAATTATTGAAGTTACAAAATTGCCCTCATAGAAATTAATTCAATAGATCTCTCTGTTCAATCATAGACTGTAACGAAAACCGCAAATAATCCAAATAAATTAAATCTTGGCATTCGCTTAAGACAACACACACTAGCCAATTTTAATACTCGGCAACATTAACCCTTAGCGCTCCAATGGCTCCCCTAAGGCGACGCTAAAAATTGCCATACTATTATTTCAAACAACTATTACATTGCAATAATGCATCTAAGAAATGTAGAAAGACCGAAGCAGTCTACGTACGAATGAAATTATGATTTATTTTGTTGTTCTAGACATTAGAATTTCTTTGAAGTTCATAATTTGTTGAAAGAAAGTTTCTTGAAAGAAAATTTGTTGAGAAACGAATAATTTTCCCGTATGAAGTCGCGAAACACAATATAGCACACCGTGAACGTGAAAAATCCTGTTAACGATAACCATGACAATGCGACGTTGATCGCGCACGCGAGAGCTCAAAGCGATCGCGAGGCGAGCTCCTGAAAACGTTGAATCGAGGGTAACAAAACGCGAAAAGAAGTGGAGCAGAGTGCAAGTGGGTAGAACAAAAGAATCGGAAAAGAGTCGGGGGCAGAGTGGGAGAATTAATTAAACGAATGAAGTTAAAATGATGAAACGCAGGATAAAGAAGTAAATGTAGCATGCAGGGAGGTGAGGTCCAGCGAATAATCAGCGGCATTATTAAACCTAGCCTGCGTCAACCCGTTATTAAACTGCGGCGGTAAGTAATCTGGTTTGTTTATCCGTTTGAGTTCACTAATCCAGTTAGAGTGAAACCTTGTCGCAGTAGTATCGTGTTGTACGGGGACTTTGTCTGTAACGACTGGACTGTCTCCTTTCTTTTTTTCTCCCCTCCCCCCTCTCTGGTCGGTGATCTTCTTTTTTCCAAGTTGCGGAGCCGACTCCCACCGCGAGTTCGGTTCTCTGGTATCAGCGTCTTTTATCTGCGGGTTAGCTTTGTTTATTCTAATGCCACGCGAGAAAAGAAGCTCGTCGGGGCAGGGCTTAGCCAGGAGCCCGAGATAATTCGACGATTAGGCGGAACATAAGCCGGATAACATTATCTCGACTGATTTAAAACAGTATCTTGCGAGGAGTAACGCTAAGCACCGCGGGAAACGTGATTGCAATTCGCTTGGCCGTATATGGCGCCATTGTCCGAACCAGTTCGATGGTCGCCGCGCAATCGAGAACGTATTACGCTCGACGATAAGGCGTCGCGATTGCGGCAGATATATTTAATTGAAAATGCGGCCTGCCCTAACGATAATGCCGCGTACAGAATTCCACGGTGGCGCGCGAGCGGCCGTTATTAAATTATTTAAATGCCGCGATTAAATCGTGCCTGCCCTTCCTTTTGATAATCTCGGCCATTCGGTTTTTTACGGTTCGGATACCGTTTCCTTCTTATTGCCGAACGTCATCGGGTCGTGATTCAAGTGACTGGGTCAGACACTGACTCGCGAACACACACATGGGCGCCATCGAGTTTCTACGGTTCGAACGATACCAGGGAATATTAAAAAACACACGGTTGTCCTCTTGAATTTATCTCGAGGAATTTTATCGATTTTTACGAGCAGTCGTACAGTTTTTAATTGTAATACTTTGTAGGAGACACGTTGTGCGTGACACCTTCAAGATACTGCGTTCGTGAAAATTAGAATTAGGATAGCAAATTTTGGAGGCATGGCATTTTGATAATTTTTTGTAGAAATGTTTGGTAGACGTACGTTTGGCCTCCACTTTCTTTCGTTAACACTTTAACTGCCCAACCAACTTACTCAACAATTCCACAAAGTCAATGTAATTTATTTAATACAGCAACAATTTGAAACTTAAAATGTCTGACAGATAGTTACCCTTCAACCTTCTTGTAGTCTCCAGATATGAACTATATTGAGTGCAACGAATATATTAACGTACAATTTTATTTTTAAACATGCCAAAAAATCCTGTCAGATGGCAGTAAAGTGTTAAGGGAGAAATCAACCCTTCTTTTCGAATTGCATAAGTGTTAACAAATAGCAAACGATAGAAGCCATAAGAAAATGATTTATGTAAAAGTTATATTGTAACTCTAAGCTCATAATTCTGTGTAAATATTTTTATAATTAAAAAGAAATTTTTTAGAAATCTGTGGGTTTGAAGATTCGATGTAATTTTGATTCGAACTGTATCTTGATATCTTCCCTCGTTCGCGATTTATAAGTTTTTACGTAGTTTCGATAAAAGGGTTGATTTCACCCTTAAAGTAAAAAACCGGCGCGAACGAAGTCTAGCTAAATTCTTAGGAAAAGCTAATGAACGCTTGTGAAAAGTTTCGTAAAAATCTGCGCGTTCCAATCACCGGGTTTCCCATGATCAGAGTAGACTAGTCAGAAAGGCGAGAACGTTTCGACGAAGCTGCTAAATAAATTAAAAAATACCGGACTTCTGGAGGAACCTAATTAAAACAGCATGCAACAGAGAATCACTTGAAACAATCCCTAACGCTAGGTTTACGAAGTTCTGCAAGTGACAATTTTTAATTATTATATAAAATGTAGTACATAGTTAGAGAAACAAATCTGTTGCATAATTCCTCACAGATGTATCTCTGCAATCACAATAATCTTAAATTAAAAATAATAAACTATTTGCATTTTTGCTGCAATTTTTCTAGAAAAGTCAGCGTATTTCTAGCAAAAGACACTTTTTAACCAAATTTTCAGTGAACGTAAAGAAACCACGAAAATATATCTTATTCGTGAATTTATTTCAATCCATTAATTATTAATAAAATATAAAACTCGTCATGTACCAGGTACTTAAATATGAAACCGAAATTTTTGTGTAGAAAATACACGTTCATTGTATGAAAACGATACAAAATATTTTATTCGAAGTATTGTCCATCGGTGGCTGTACATTTTTCCCATCTCTCTAAACAACTTATGGATGCCACACCTAAAAAAAAGCTGCTCTTCTTTTCAGACAAATTGATAATAATGAAATATCCAATTGAAAGTAATGTATACAATTAAATAATGTAGTTATTTCCGTTTAAAGAAAATTCAGGAAATACATGTTCAGAAGATTCAGTTCGAAATTTTGATCACGAGTCTGACTCGTTGTAGGGCAAGGGGTTAATGCACATCTATCGAAGAACATACAACCATGCAATGATTCTAAATGTTCTTCTCTATTCAACAAATTATGTACTACAAAAGAAATTGTAATTCCTGCAACATTGAAATGAATCGTAAGGCGAAGAGTTAAAACAACCCGCAAAGCGTCCGAAGAAATTCACGGCCCTGTCGAACAGTTTCCGGTAGTCGGTCCATAGCTCGAGTCACAATAACCATAATCAAGAAACGATTCTTCGCGACCCTCGTTCCCCTTAAGACCACGGTTTATCCTGGTTCCCCGGGGGCCAACGGATAGCGTCGCACCTACTGTCGTCGGTTCAACTCGGTCTCGTTACTCGTCGCAGAAAAGTTAGGAGTTTTACGTTTCTTGGTGGTTAAATTTCCGTGTCGGCGTCGCGTTGGCCGTTCCTCCGGGCTTGATTAAAGACAATCGTGAAACAGGAAGAGCCGCGGATAAGTCACGGGGTCGCAATCGCACACCAGGACAGAGCCTTTTAAAGTAGGAAACTCCCCGGAAACTAGCGGCCGCACGGTACCTAGAACTCTCCGGTGCGGTGCCAAATAACAATGTTGAATCTCATAAACAAGGAGACAAGACAAATACCCGGCTGGACGGTGGTCCAAGGGCGCGGAGTGGACAGAGTCCGTTCCACCCAGCCACGGGGGATGGGAGATTCTGCTGGTAATTTCACGGTGTCTTGCATCCCTGAGCCACCCTCTCTTGCACCCTCTTGCACCCTCTGCCAACCCCCTCTCCTCCCCCCTTTCCTCATCCCCAGTTCAGTTCGTCCAAAGCCGCGCGATACGTTCGCCATATTCGTGCGCCCAGTCCCACATTATGATCGACGTTCGCCGCATTAATCGAATACGATCTGGACGCTTGCGACGCGTTACTCGAATGCCTGCCTCCTTTCACGGGCATCTACCTCTCAATTTTCCGTTCGATACCTGCACAACCACCGGTAATTTCCTGTGCTGCGAGTCCCTGTTTGCCGATGGTTATCTTGCTGTACCGACTCGAAAGGTAAATGTCCCGGTGATTCGACGATTAAGGAAAGAATTTTCGTTGACAGTCGTTTATTCGATTAATGAAAGTTAGATTTATATGTTTGTCCAGAAGGATAGATAGTCTGTTCTTCAAAGTGCCTGTCGAAAGAGACCTTTATACGGAGCGAAACCCTTTAGTTGCAAAAAACGCGAGACTCTTCTAATGATTGGACAGAAATATATAGCAAGTGTCAGTTGTTGGGCGATTAAGGAAAGAGTTTCTGTTGACAGTCGCTTATTCGATTAATGGAAGTTAGGTTTATATGCGGACAGGTTTGTCTAGAGGATAGATAGTCTGTCCTTTAAAGTGCCTGTCGGAAAAGACCTTTATACGGAGCGAAACCCTTCAATTGCAAAAAATGAGAGACTTTTCTATTAATTGAAGAGAAATATGTACCTAGTCCCAGTTGGACAATTGAGCAAAGAATTTCTGTTGAAAGTTAGATTTATATGTTTATCAAAAAGGGTTAGGTAGATAGTCTGTTCTTCAAAGTGCCTGTCGAAAGAGACCTTTATACAAAACGAAATCATTTAATTGCAAAAAATGCGAGACTCTTTTAATGATTGGACAGAAATATGTAGCAAGTCTCAAATGTTGGACGCTTTAAACTTGGCGATTGGTCAAAGTATTCCACGTATTTGTTGCTCGATTATTTGATTGAACTAAGACATGAAATAAACAAATTACAAAGTGTATTGACATTAAGTTTGCAATCAATTAATTTCCTGTAAGATTAAATTCAAGCTTTTACGATAAAATCGACGTTAAGTTCTCACAAGATGAATATGTAATTTCCCATATTTTATTCCCAATATTTTATTTCTCATTCGATGACAATATGAAACATACTGAATCTTTACCATTACGGACTTTTCAATTATAAATTTCAGTGGTTGTCTTAAACTGAAGGAAAGTACCGAAGGCAAGCGTCCAAAAACTGAATTATTCAGTATTTTCATGTGAAAGTTAACTCTTTGAGGCACGGTGGTATTAAAAGTGTCCCACCTGTTTAATTCGTGAAATTTGACCACCTTGAAATTTTGCAATTTCTATGTGAAATTTTATTTCCAAAATTCCATGCCTCAAAGAGTTAAAAGACACATTAAACTTTTAAATAATACACAGAATGATTAATTTCGTTAGAATCTTACAGCTGCACTTAAAATTGATTAATATCTTGATTCGACATTGATGAGGAATTCTTTTATATTGATAGACAGTGTAATTTCTCTCTCGTTCGTCGCAAAAGATAAATTATCCTGTTTTATTCCAAGAAGAATTGTCTGAATAATTTAACCCTTTGATGCACGGAATTTTAGAAAATAAAATTTGAACCCTAGCAATTGTAAAATTTCGGGGTGAGTTAAAAAATATTCCACCATGTCTACTCTTGTATTAAAAATGTGTAACAATTTTGATACCACCGTGCTTCAAATAGTTAAACGAAGAGGATCGTTCGAGTAATACTCCTTATTTCAATTATCACTCAACGATCTCAATTCTATTCCCTAAACGCAAAACGTATCGATAATTACATTGTAACATAATCTCGCCGAGCAGCAAACATGCTGGTTTCAACAATTTATCTATGACTCGCTGCAGGTGCAGAGAGCCGTGATTAATAGATTGCTAATCATCATGCAACGCAACGAACGATTTCATAATTGATCGAACAATTCTCCGTTTGATTAATAAGTGGAAGGAAGATAATCAAAGGATTTTATGTACCACCTAATACATTACCCAGAACGAAACATGTCGAATAGATCTGATTTGGTCGAACCATCGTAACAAAAATTTCCGACGTTGCAGCACCGGTTTAATTATTTTATTAATTGCTCGAAGGTCCTGCATGATTGCCGATCAATTATAACGATTCCTTTTAAAAAGAAATTCTAAAAAATATATGATAGTAAAATAAATCACAGAATCGCAATTTTATATACCACCTTCTACATTACCCAAGATGCAACACCTCGGACAGATCTGATTTGGTCGAACCATTGCAACAAAAATGTCCGATGTTGCAATTCCGGTTTAATTATTTTATTAATTGCCCGAAGGTCCTGCACGATTGCCGATCAATGAAAACTATTCTTTTTAAAAAGAAATTCTAAAAAATATATTGTAGTAAAATAAATCACAGCATCGCAAATTTATATATCACCTACTACATTACCCAAGATGCAACACCTCGGATAGATCTGATTTGGTCGAACCATCGCAACAAAAATGTCCAAAGTTGCAGCACCAGTTTCCTCGGCATACTCGGTGGTAAAAGTAATTTCTTTTCGGTATAAAATCGCATTGGCAATAAAGTACAATTCACAAGATAAGGTTTCTTCCGCGATAATCCTGACGGCAGGAAAGCATTGTGTCGGTGTTCGAGCAACACGGTGTCTTGGTCGTTCCAGGACAGCAGACTACGATGTCTGGAAGGGTCATCGGGATTTGCGCGAATGGCCGACGACTTAATTGATCGAGGGCCATAAGCGAATTAGGGATGACCAATGTTCCACGTGCGGAGCTCAGGAATAGCGTTCTGGGGTGGAAGACGCCGAGTTAATTCAATTCGAGGAAGGCTGAAGGGGTTTCGGGACGTCTCTCGCGAGACGTAAATTTGCGTACGGCTACCCCCTCTCTCTGCCAGCCAGCATCATCCCCAAGGACGATGGACACTCCGGCAAATTGCGTCGTTGACTCTGTCGTTCCCTTCTTTCGCCAGAGTCACCGATACCTTTTTTCCTCCTCTCTCTCTCTCTCTCTCGCTTTCTGTCGCTCTCTTCCTCGGCGTCTGCGTCGTCGTCGCCGTGGCCGTAGTCATAAATCAAATTACACGTTGAATGAGATTAGATTTCTGTTTGGCCACGTTCTGAGCCCCGGGTCCCGTGGATTCAACGAGGGTAAGGACTGCTGCGGTGGCCGTAGACCTTTCTCTCCTCTCTTCCTCGTCATAGCTACCGAACCAGCCTCTCTCCTGCGATGTTGCTACCGCCACTAGCCGGCTAGCCCGCGTGATAGTGTTAGACAGAGAGAGAGAAATAGAGAGAGAGAGAGAGAGAGAGAGAGAGAGAGAGAGAGAGAGAGAGAGAGAGAGGGAGAGAGTAGCAACGGACGCCGTGTCGGAGGTGGTGGTGGTGGTGGTGGTGGCAGCAACGGTGGTGGTGCACTACGAGGTCCAACATTAGTTAACGATTAATCAAGGCGCTTGTAGCTCAACATATATCATTAAACTAGTTAGCGAAGTAGGGTCGGCCAAGTGTGCTGACCACTGGCTACCACCACCCACCACCCTTCAAGCTGACCAACCCCCTTGACCGAGCCCCCATCTTGTTTCCGCGGCCGATCCAACCCTCTGGCGACGTGCTCACGTACCGAACTGAACTCTTAGAGACTCCGAGTTCAACCTCGTCCCTGATGTTTAGCCCGTTTATACTGGCTGCCAATTGCTCGTTAAACCCCGGCAACGAGCAAGAGTTTCCGCGGAGTTTCCGCGCGGCCCCGATGTCGAATACGATCGTTCCGCAATCGTTTTCGGCTGGGTCCGTCGTCGAGCCATCCTCTCGCTGATCTTTCCTTTCGCCTGTCCTGCCGCCTGTTTGCGTTCGCTCGTGTTGCAAAATCGCGAGCATTTCGCGACGGGGTTGCATAGGGAAACGGCACACGGTAAACCGGTGGCCGACACTCGCGCAAATATTCTCTGGTTCCGAGCGGGTGTCACCGTTTCTTGGACCCGCGAGCCTGCCACTTCGATTGGACCGAGTCCTGTCGTCCCGTCCTCTCTCTCTCTCTCTCTCTCTCTCTCTCTCTCTCTCTCTCTCTGTCTCTCTCTCTTGACTCCGTTCTCCACAGGTCTGCCGGGTTCTCTCCACCCCGCTCGTCCTCGTCTCTTCCAGTTTTAACCATCGAGAGACGGCCGCATAGCCTTCTGTGCGCCCGCGGGCGCCCCTTATAAATCCTGCAGGACTCCTGCAGGCACTAATGTACGACTGTTTGCGGGTATAACTTGGCCCCGACACGAAGGATAGGGGATGGTGTTTCCAGTACATGCTAAGCCGGGGCTAAAGGCTCGCTAGACCGAGCCATTCCTCACTGCCCTACAGACTTACACCTACCCCACCCCGGGGGCCTGTGCTTGTCTTTGCTTCTTATCCCTAAGCAAATGTGGTCACCGCGAGGAGCAGGGCGCAGGGATTTATTGATGGATTTACGACCTTGATGTTTAGATCTTCGAGGAAGACGAATGGAATCTTGAAATCGCGAGCGTCATTCGCGTTTAATCTTCGTCGGACCTTGCCGGCTACACGAGCAACCAACAGACGATGTTTGTTCCCGAAGGATCGACGGGGACGATGGCCGATCCACGTCCGAGAACTTCGCCGAGACACTTCTAATTGATAGTAATTAGGAACGGTGACTGTGGGATTTTTTTTTCTTTTTTTGTTTGCACGAACAATTTAATTCGCGTCGTCTGGAACTTAATTGGAATCGATGGACGGATTCGTTGCGCGATGTTAGGTGGATTTTGTAGGTTGCTGTTTTATGCATTTTGCAAATTGTCGTGGAATTGGTCTCGAAAGGGTGCAGGAATGATTGTAGGAGTTGTGGCAGAGGTGGGAATATTATAGAAATATTTAAACATTTGTTTTTTTGTGTCAGGAAGATGGGACATTAGTAACATTGCATGAAAAGTGGAATTTTTTAATCCTGGAATTTTCGAAGTGACTATTTTATATTGCTTTGTAAAAATAACAAAAAAATTTGTACTATTTTTTAAACATAGTGTACACCCAAAGAAATGAACTTGTGGCATTACTCTTTGCGAACGCGTCTTTGTAATTTTAAACAATAAAACGGGAATACTAGTATCCATCATTTTAACAAATCCTGTAACGAACAGGATCCACTAAATACGTGTGTTATTAATTTTGCTGGCCATATAGAGCCATTAGACAAGTTACAAACTTCTATCTTCTTCTATCAAATTATGAACCCCGAAGAAATTCAAATTATCACAACAGTGAAATAAATCGTAGTGCAAAGGGTTAATTGTGCCTCTGTAAAATTGTCAACGACAAATAAATTCGAATCACTGTAAAACCTAAAATAATTTGTAGATAAAATTGTTAGTTCTTCCTTTTTAAAATTATAAATAACGAGAAAATTCGGATTAGCGTAACCGTGAAATAAATCGTACATGAAACTGTTAATTCTTGCTCTGTAAAATAATGAACGACGAATGAATTCGAATCACTGTAACCCTGAAATAAATCGTAGATCAAGGGGTTAATTCTTCCTCTGTAAAATTATAAATCACGAAGAAATTCGAGTCACCGTAACCACGACATGAATCATAGTGCAAACGATTAATTCTTTTTCTATGAAATCGTGCACCGCGAAAAGGGGTAATTTATTTTTCTATGAAATTCGGATTTTACGGATTAAACATGGAAGGATCGTTCGAAAGGCTAAACGAAAACGTAAAGAACGTGGGAAGATGATTAATGAAAGTCTCAGGTCTCTGGCGGGCTTGTTAAACGGATGAGTTCGGCGGTAAGTATGGAAAAGCATAGTCGGTCCAAGGGAATAATTTCGTGTAGAGCGAGCCTAATGACGCTGTAGGTGGTACCGCCTTTGGATTATCGACATTTCGAGATGAAGCAGAAGCCCGAAGGGACTGGACACATTAATACCGTCGCAGGGAATCACTTGGCGAAGTTATTTGACCACCACTGTTCATCCTGGGAGATGGTATTAAATCCCTCCCCCCTTCTACCGCCATCCTCTGGACCTACCTTCAGTGGTTCGGACAGACTTGTACCAAGGACCAGAGCTAGCTAGGCACCAGTGTCCGGCGGTGTCGTCGGCAAACGTTTGCTCGACAAACAAACTCAACTCCCGGTCCCGGCTTCACCATTGCGCGACTCTGTTTTACTATATAAATGAGATGGTCACCCTAAGTACGGGGTTGAAAGGGATGATACTGTACGTGTGTGCCCGGTACCACCCACCCGTTTTCCACCTTGACGACCGCAAGCGCCGATCCTTCATCTCTGCTCTTCAACCCCCTACTACCGCATGCTCCAAGGGTGGAAACTGACCGGTAAGAAATTGGTCCGTTGATTGCGAACTACCCCCAGATCCAGATTCAAGGGGTAGTCGATCGAGAAAATCGTTTAAATGTTGTTACCACGTTCCACGAATTTCCAAACCACCCTCACTGACGTCCATCGCTGAAACTGATGTATAATGTTGATTGCAGAAATTCATATTTCAGGGGTAGAGAATTTATTTCATCCCCAAACTCCAAATTAAGCGGAACTTACGAGAAAAATGTAATTTTAATTCGTCTGATTATTCATTCATTATAATGAAACTTTAACGTAATGTTACCACCGATATAAAAAAATTTATAATTCCATAAATTAATTTTATTTGTTTATAATTTGTTATTGAAATGATAAATCGTAATAAATAGTAGTTTATATTTTTATTTTAATACAAAAATGATATCACAGCGAAAAATCAAGTTACGTTTATAGATTTCAAAAAGTTTATGGCAACTATTGAGCGAAACTCACGAGAAAAATGTAATTTTAAGTCGTCTGATTATTCGAACTAGAAAAACGTAATTCATGCTATACTATAACGTTAACGAAACGTTGCTACTACAATAAAAGAATTTATAATTCCATAAAATAGTTTTATTTGTTCATAATTCGTCATCGAAATGATAAATTGTAATAAATAGTAGTTTATATTTTATTTTTAATACGAAAACTATACCAAAGCGAAAAATCAAATTATGTTTGTAGATTTCAAAAAGTTTATGGCAACTAACGTGAATGATCAGTGGTATAGTTTATGAACCCTGATATAAATTTAGCCCTGCGTTAACACTGTCTAGTCCACACTCTATCACAACTATAAGGACAACAGGTTTATGGTTGTTGGTCATCCAGAAGGTAGAGGAATCGATGATGTTTCCAACGCACTTGGTCCCATCTCGATATCTCGATCCGTTCCCGAGATATAAGCGATCAAAGATTGGAAACTGTAAAAACTGACCTTCCGCAACTTAAGGTGTTGAGGTAGGTCAATGACGAATGAGAGAGAGAAAGATATACCGTATCTGTTAAGAGACAGAGAAAGAATAAGACAAGTTTTTCAAAATTATCATCGTCTTCAAACAAGGATATCTCGTGAACTAAGCGTCGCAGCGTAATGAAATAAAAAGCAATTTAAAGCGCAGGCTTTCCACTCTCTAATAATTCAAGATTCATTAAAATAATGTTAATACTTTTAAAGTTACAACAATTTAAATATTAACTAATTTTAATACGATTTCCCCGCACGTTCCATGCATTTAAACGAGTTCGATTGAATAAATATTCTTTATTTAACGGTGATTAGCATATTTTGTGTTAAAAATATTGTTCATAATTATTTTATTAATTGCCCGAAGGTCCTGCACGATTACCGATCAATTAAAATGATTCTTTTTAAAAAGAAATTCGGAAAAATGTACCCGCGATAAAATAAATCGCAGCATCGCAATTTCCATCGATTTATTATAAGAATGTAATTAAATTAAAAAATCGCTGAAGTTTAAACTTATGAAATCCGTAAATAATACATTATGCGCATGCATGGATTATTGCAAAATTTTGTTTACAGCAATTTATTCCTCACAAAGAGGACGATCGATTTGATCAGCCAATTGTCAAATATTCTCAGATGCGATTATTTCACGTATCGTAAACAAAGTTATCATTATGCGTTAACAATACTGTTTTACAAGTTTTGTGAAAAAACTCAGAAAAAGTGATGTGAATGGAAAAGTTTCCGCATTTTGTCGAAAATACAAACAGCGCGATATTCAAAAATGAAAATGTCCATTCTTTTCATCGGAATACATAATACAACATCGATAATAAAATTCGTTCATTAATATAAAATCCATTCATTCATTAAATAATTACGAACGAAGGCGCGGCAAAGGAAAATCTCGATCGATCTTCACAATCCATTAATTAGCAAGCAAATTTACAATTTGAAAAATTCATTTGTATAATTACGAACGGAAAGTGCATTGTCATAAGAATATTCGTAAAGTAGATGACAGTCATCGAATAATCTCGTATTTCACGTACACCCGTGCGTGCCGCGAATTCCATGCAGTTTACGATGCAACAAGATGACATTTCTAAGAAGTTTCTGCAGTCTAATCTTCGTGAGAAGTCAATCGGCCGATCGCTACACCTTGAAACTTCAATTTCCATAATCATACTGTTGGAACGTTTACGCTATTAGCCTCGGTTAAATCCAAGGAGACGACAAAGCTATTATTTTATCTGCAAAGTATATCTTCGTTGGTTCATCACTGATTTAAAGGTATGAATCATAGTGACAGTAATAGCAATAAAATAGTCCAAAAAATCTATAAATCATTTAAGAACACGTCCCCAAAATTTTATAATTTAATTCGAGAAACTGACAGGAAGTACGAAAATTCAAACTATTTAAAAAATTACTGTATCAATTGATCTCAAATTTTGCACATGTTTTCAGCAAAAGTATAGCTATTGACAGTACCAAAAGTTTTCGTATGAAAAATTTTATGTAATTTCCGCAACCCCTGAAGGGCAAAAGAAATTTCAAAAATTGAATCTTCCTATTCAGAATGCTTTCATTTCTTAAATTTTCAATACTATTTTATTTTGATACTGATAATTTTTTTATGCAACCGATTGCATTCTCGTATTCAATTTTGAAGTGTTCTAATGCCAAATTAAATTTGTTTCGAAAGAAAAAATTTGTGATCTCGCTGAAAAGTCGAGTGGACCATTAGAGACGATGTTGGAGTTAATAACTATAGCTGAGTTTGTATAATAAAATTTGCAAAGCTGTCTGAGCATGTTCCTATCGCACAATAATATCCGAATGGTGTTTCCGAAATGATTTTCGGTGGAAAGTCACGGGCCGTTCTTTCGTCCAAGAATACCATAATCCTCGAGCATGGTTCGGAAGCTACTTCGTATTAATGTTTGCCCCGATATCTGTAAACAGGCATTTACCTGTATCTCTGCGCAGAGGTGTAACTATCGGTTCGGTGAGCTCGCCGTGGGTTTGAATGTTAGCCGGCCACAGGGATTAGGAACTTCCTTCGGCTAGGTCGCCGTGCACACTGTTTGCGCTTCCCTATCGATATATCGCGGAAGGAAAAGAGAAATTCGTGGCTCGCTGGTTCCCGATCCGTGTTGATTCGAATATTTCGCCGAGGAATTGCTCGAGGACCCTGGACAATCGAAACTTAGCTTCAATACATCTTCGAATTACACTGTTATCTCTAGTAATTGCTTATTCTGCTTATTTAATATATTCGCTTGCTCCCGAGTATTTAATGTCGCTGTACAATCTCAAAGTTAGGTCTCGAATCTGTAAGATAGAAATCTAGAAACGGTACGGAACAGTGTTCGGTATTTGTTTAAATTTTCTGAAACCTTGTTATAACAACAGGAGTGTATCGTAAAGATTTCAGATGAACAAATTTCTTCATCGTTTTATTTGCACCGATGGAGCAGAACAAATTTTACAGCCATTTTTAAGGTGTTGCACAGGTAAAACATCGGTCTTCATGTCTGTGAAGGATTCATCCCTGAAGACAATTTTTCGACGCTTTTAGAAATGGTTGAATTCATATCAATTTCGAAAAGGAATGTCTTCAATCTTGTACTCAATCTACAATCAAACTTGTTCCTCATTTTCGTTGCATAAAACAGTCAGAAAAAATCGTAGATCAATTTTTAAGGTGTCGATGCACAGAGATGCACACGGTGATCGATTCATTCGCGAAGAAAATTTCTCGACGTTTCTACAAACGTTTGAATCCACAGCAGCTTTCACAACTGGTCCGAAGCGAACAAAATTCACAAAGTGTTAACAAAAATGATGCGCGATCTTGACCGCGGACGTCGCAGCGTTACAAGCAATCGGGATGAATTATTCGTACAGGGGCGTAACGCGCGCTCGCGGATCGTTAACGATCTTAAAAAGCCGGTATTGTATGTCGATCGGCGGGGAAATCGGTCGCATAAATTCTAATCAAATTCGGCCGATCCGTAACCGCAAAATAAACGGTAATATATCGGCGGGACATCGAATCGCACGGTGTATCCCCGTGAAATATGCAGTACTCCGATCTTGCGGCGGCTTATCAGTCGGCTCGCGCTCTACATCATCGTATTTTTAGTGTTTGTCATCGGGAACACCGGTTCCGCAATCATCTATATTACGCTGTTTGCTCAGATACGAAACGTAGGGAGGAATAAAAAGGCCGGTTTGCAAGGATTCATTGTGGACGATAACGCGCTAGTGAGCGATGACACACCGGCATTACCGTAGATGACAGAGTGGTCGGTTTCATTCACACGCGTGCGTGCGGCTCTACGCATACTTGTCCGTGTCCTTCTCTATCTCTCTTTTGCCGCGGGGGTGCGTGTGTCGGCCTCCCTGTGTGTCTGTGTGTGTGTGTGTGTGTGTGTGTCCTGGCCTGTATGTGCGTATGAACGTGCGTGGACGCGGCCGGTTAACTGACGCGGAATATTTACATTGTGTGGCGGTGCAATTAAGCCTCGTATCCGGCATCAAGCGTAGGAAATTCCGTGCGGACTAACACCTTGCTGCTCCCTGCGCTTTCATGCCGCTTGCTTCTGTCCTTGTGACAAGCCGACTGTTTCGTGCCCGACACCAACTTCCAGCCGCGCGTTCTTTCTGCCTTTCCGTTTCGAACGCGACCACCGTCGACGCGACGCGACGCAGCCGACAACTTTTGCAATTTTTCGCACAACCCCCGACCGGGGGCTTCCACCCTTCCATCCCCCGTTCATATTTTTTCTGGGACCGAGAAACAACCACGCGAACAACGTTCCTTCCTGGACGCGATCCGCGACTCGACATTTTTGTGATTTCCAATCCCCCGCGCGGAGACGGCGGCACCTCGTTCGTTCGATTTTATTGATGGTCGTTGAAACGCTCGAGGATTTATCGTGTGTGTTTTAACATTTTCATTTTGTTTAATTTTATCGGCTAGTTTGCGGATTTTATGACCGCTTGCGGTGGGAACGGGCGAGCGCGATTTAAAGCGGCGGGGCGGTTGAAAGTATTTAAGGGGATGTCAGAATTCGTAGGAGAAGAATGAAATTTGATGCAGATGGTATTTTAATTTGACTGGGTGTGCAAAGACGATTTTGTTGTAAACTCATTGTAATTTGTATAGTTTCCAGAAATAGAAGAATTTTAATTGGTGTGCGAATTAATTTTGAAGCGATTGAAATTTTGAGTCTTTCGATTACTGTGTTGGTTGCTTTTTGGAGTAAATGTTAAATCGACGTTGAACGTGCTTTTTGAGGGAAAACTGTATTGTAGTTATTAGTGAATAATAAATGAATTTGAGAAGGAAGGACTAAGATATAATTTGTATATCTAACTCGCGAATAGAGTCGGATAAAATTTTATCTGATAAATTTTAGTTTGTACAAAGGAAAATTTGGTGAAATTTTATTTCACATGGTTAGAGTGTTATCGTATTCATTTCAACGTTTATACATTGTAAAGTTTTATTACAATCTTGATTTAACCATATGGTGGTCCCTCTGTAGTAATAACTACACTGCAGATGTTTGCGCATTTATCGCATTTCCTGATTCGTGTAATAAAATGAAGATTTTAATAAAGTTTACAACTACACGCATATTTTTATGAACATAATAAAACTCTTACCGTTGGGGGACAAAATTACACTTTCTTCTCTGTCTCGTAAATTGAAGTCTGAACTTTCCAGTGTGAGTACTGGAAATTTATGTCAGCCTTCATTTTTTATTTCTATCATCATTTTATGTATCTTAATGTGGCTTAAAGTCGTATAGAAACATTTCCTTGAAAGTAATTCGAGATTTGCATACTGCAGTCAATTTTAGATAGATCTTTTGCTGTCTGCAATTTTAAATAATTATACACTTTTAGGGGTTGCTGATATAGTCATTTTTATGCATTCAAGAAAATATATTCTACAGTTACACTATACTTTTATTTTTACTAAAACTGTAAAAGAAACGATTCGTATACTATAAAAATTTAAGTAATACCGAAATGCTATTAGCATAGTAATTTTTATACTCTTAAGAAAATATATTCTACTGCTACACTACACTTTTATTTTTACTACAATTGCTATGGAAAGAGAAGGAAATGGTTTTTACACTATAGCTATTTAAGTTATGATAAATCGTTACTAATATAGTAATTTTTATATTCCCAAAAATAAATGTTTTATTGTTACGATATATTTTCTTGTTATAATAATATAGTCATTTCTACACACCTAAGAAAATATATTTTACAGTTACACTATACTTTTATTTTTACTAAAACTGCAACGGAACAAAATAGAAAAGTTTGTAATTTTTTAAGTATTGTCGGCGTTCGCGTGACCAGTAAACGGATTTTAGGAGCCCGGGAGAGCAACAAACATAGAGATTTGTAAAGTACCAAACAATGAGAAAGGAGGTTCGATCGGTGGATATCGATCAGCAGTTTCCAGCGGAGGGTGTGTAACTGTTTCTAGCGCTCGTAAGGGAATTCCAGGCTCGAATCGGGTGGGAAACGCTCGGGGAAACGTTTCAGAGAATCGTTAACGTACCCTTGACTCGAATACACCTTGCGGATGATTGCCCCGAGGGGCTCAGCATGATGATTGTCCGTGCATAACGGGATCACGCGTTTTTCACTCGTCCGACGACCATCGAACTTGCTGAAATCATAGTGCAACCGGAAAAGAACAACCTGCGGGCTCGCCCACAAAGTTCATCCACTTACGATACTATTTTAACGATTAAAAAAGTGACGGAAAGTGGCGTTTTGTAAAAATATAATCCAGGTACACGGTGAAACCGGTTTACGCTGTAAGGGGTCGGGGGGAAGGGGGGGAAAAAAAGAACGAATTGATTAATCGCATAAAGTCGTTCTTGTTAGCTCGCTTTCCCGGGGATCCGCATGATGAAAATCTCAACAATTGGAATTTACATTTTTCCGGCGGATATGTGAAAATTATATCGTTACGCGGTGATATAAAAGTCCCGAGGAACGTATTAATTTGATGCGCCGCGCGACAACAGTTCATTCCGCGCGGATTTTTTGTTCTTTGACGGCGGACTCACGACTGCCAACAGTTTTGCATAAAGCATTTCAAAGGGAATATTTGTAGGAGCATTCTAATGTGCCGATAAAAATTTCAATGAAATTCCAGCCCCGTTGCACTTCTAAAAATATTTATCGAAAAGACGATCAATGCCGAAATCTCAATTAATCTACCGGCAATCTCGAAAATTTTAACGAGCGAAGCGCTTCTCTCAAAAATTAATAAATTTACCGGACAGTGTGTCGCTTCGTTAAGAATTTTTCTAATTAAACGTTATTAATATTTATCGATAAGACGGACACTTCTAAAACTCAATTAATTTCGTATTCTGTTTCGAAAATTGATAAATTTGCTTGTAAGTGTGATACGATATTAAAATCTTTTTTTTTTTAGTCAAATGTAATTAACATCTATCGATTAGACAGTCACGGTAAAACCTGCAATTAACCGTCTATGGTATAATTTAAAAAATCGAAGCCGTCGAAGCACTTCGTAAAAGTTATTAAATTTACCTGCTATTATATCTCTTGATTAACTATTTTCTTAATTGAATACAATTAATATTTATCGATAAGACACGGTCAGTTCCAAAACACCAATTAATCGTTTATCCTGCGATCTGAAAAATCGGAACCATCACAAAGCTCTTCTGAAAAGTTAATGAATTCGCCTGCCAGTGTGTCACGATGTTAAATATTTTCATAATTAAATATAATAAATATTTATCGATAAAACGATCACTTCTAAAACTTCAATTAATTTCCTATGTTACAATAATCAAAAATCTGCGTCATCGAACCACTTCTCAGAAGTTAATTAATTTACCGATAGTTTATCACTTTATCACATATTTTCGTAAATTTCAATTTTCCTGGTTTACTGGGATTAACAGACGAATTTTGATTTTAAGATTTTCCATAAAAATTCATAGTTTTAAAAGGTATTATGTAATATTTACAGCGACGCGGTGACTGTAAAAACGCCACGTTTGTGGAATGTAAATTTCCTTTTTCCAGGCTTTCAAAGATTAACAGTCGAATTTTAATTTTAAGACTTTGCATAAAAATTAAGTTTTAAAACGTATTGTGTAATATTTACAGTGACGCGGTGACTGTAAAAATGCCACGTTCGCGGAATGTAAATTACAATGGAACTTTTGCAACTGTCTACTTGCAAAACTAAGTTTATATTGTAATGCAACATTTCCTGGACGTGTTTCGCTGCATTCGAGAAAAACCGTCGGCGAGGAACGCTCGATTTTCCTCGGGGGCAATAATGACCGAGTTCGGATCGAAATAACTCGCAAGTTGTGCAATTACGAGCATAATCGCGACATCCATTATGCTAATGTCGCTGGCTCGCATAATTCGTGCCCGTTGCCAGTCTTAATTCGCGAACTTTCGAGGAAGGAAAGAGCGCGTGCTTGGGCGTAAAACGATTTTCGTTTTACGAGCACCAAAACGACTTTGGCTGTTCGTCCCGCGTACACAAAATTTGGAAGCAAGCAGTATGTGACGTCAGCTGTACTTCTGCAAATTAAAACCATTTTTCAAGGACGATTATAAAATTATTTATTCGAACGTAATTAAAAATAAATGGATTGCGACGAATTCAAATACGGAGACGCAAAGTAGCACGATGTTTGCTGAAAATTGAACTCTTTTGGTTATCAGAATTGTAAAATTCTAATTTATTATTGTTTAGTATACATCCGACTATGGCTGTTACCAAAGAGGAAAGAAAATATTGGAAACTAAAAGAACTGCGAAACTTTTAGTAATTCAGTATTTTAGGCCCGCCGGACACATCCATTTTTACCACGTGCGGCGACCGTGCGGCAATGTAATTGCGGTCCGAAGTATTATAAATTAAATTAGGCAATGCACACTTGTTTCAAACGTAATTACGGCAACGCATATAGTAATTCAGACCGCAATTACGTTGCCGCGCGGTCGCCACACGCTGAAAAAAGGAATGTGCTCGGCGAGCCTCAAGTTCCGATTTTCTCGATACTTTTGCTTCTGAAGGCCTAAATAAACTTACAAAAAAATTCATTTTTGCGTAATTGGAGTACGGAGAATGTCTAAAGGTGTACACGTAAGATGTATATCTAAATTAGGTTAAATTAGTGGAATGGTCCTTTAGAAAGTAGTCCTGCGGACCAAATTTTAGAAAAAGATGGCGTTGAACTACAGTTTCATGGTTTCTTCGAATACGATTAGAAAATTTTCTGAACACATTTCTGAAATGTATTTTTAGTAAATCAGAAAGGTATTCGTCAATCTTGAGTTCCAGTGGCATATCAGTTCTTTAAATGATATAAAAATTATTTAAAAAGAAGATGGTATTGATCGCTAATTCAGCAGTTTGTTCTAAAATGATTAGAAAATTTTCTGAAATGTATTCACAGTATATCAGAAAGGTATTCGTCAAACATGACTTCCAATGGTACATCGGTTCTCTGAATGTCTCGGAAAATATTTCAAAGATGGTATTGAGCTCTAATTTCGCGAATTAGTTCAAGAACGATTAGAAAACGTTGCGAATACGCTTTCCGTATTTTTCGGAGCTGTTAGACCAGATCGGACCTTAACGTTGGCATCGTTGCAGGCGCGAAAAGGTTTAATAAAATACTCGGAATGAAAAACGAGAATCGTAAACCGAGTCCCAGGGCCTTTCGATATTTTTTTTCCGGAGGTGTTGGGAGGGGATACAAGTTATTACGCGACGCTTGGCTCAGACCCGTTTGAAATCCCCGAAGCCATTAAAATAGAAATGGGAAACTCGGCCCTCCCAATTTCAGCATAATATTGTGATTACGATATGCAGAGACGCTTATATATCCGCGCGGCACCGGACGAATGCCCCTTGCCCAGTATACACCACCGCCCAATACCAGTATCGCCCTTCTCCGCAGTTCCCCATACATTTATTCCAGCATAATCGAGCTCTCACGTCATTATTCCTCCGACGCCTAAATGTATATTTTAATAATACATTTTTCTCCTCGCATGACGCGATATCCGCCTTTGTTTTAGCCTTATTCCCTCAAGTTACCCTCTACGCACCCCTCGGCCGCCGTCGTTTTCAATCCGCCATTCCTCGGTTTCTGGAAATTCCGGGTTTACGGAGCGTTAAAAGTAATTATATTTTATATTACTATATAAAAATAAGAGGAACGTGTCTATCTCAAAATTACAACCGTTTCTTTTTTAATAATTCAGTCCCATTGAAAATAAATTTTTAACGACTACGCGTGGCTACGTCTTTGCGATTTCACTTATCGTGAATTAAAAATATTAGAATCCGCCATTTTGACGTGTACACGATGGCATATTTATTTAATGTGCTACAAAGATGTATTTTATGCTAAGTTTTTTACTAAAGCATGTATAACCTAGATCAGAAGAATGGGGTCTTTGAGCAATTGTAAAAAAAAGTACAGAACGAAGCAAATAAATTTGTAATAATATATAAATTTTTAGTTACATGTTATATGATCTGTATGAAGAATCGACCAAAAATAGCAAGGACTAAATTTAATTATAGTACGACATTTTATACTTCTATTTTGGTTCCGCCGATCGTTAAAAATTTAGAACATGCTCGCTTCCTTCAAGTTGTATTTTCTTATCTTAGGTTGGTCTTACACTACCCTTCACTTTAAGAATCATACTCTTGACTGTTATCTAAAAGATTGTCGTTTCAGTTGTACGTAATGCAACATCTCTTTTCGATTTACGATTTTTTCTTCCACCCCCTTTAACAACCCCATTGCAATGCTTCCATTTTACAAATTGCTTTGACAAAATCCTCGCCATATCAATACATAAAAAACCTATTCTTAACATTAATAAATTCATTATACTCAATATTTAGACAAATTCGCAATAAATAAAAAGCAAAGTTACATAAAAGCTCAACCTGTTCTATTAACAGTTGCATTTCGTTTAATAATAAAATTATTCTCCCTGAAAATAAATTTGTATCGAAGCCACTGTATTTCAATAATTTTCCATTAATGGTAAAATAAACGTAGACGAAAAAAGTTTTATTAAAAGCACCGAAGTCCAATAATTTTCTACATAATGATAAAATAAGGACCATGAAAAATGTCTTTACTCAATCTACTATGTACCACCATAAAAATTTCCTCTGCAGCAGAATGGAGATGCAGATAGAAACATAGTTGGTCAAGAAACAATAAAGTCAATGACCTTGGCTGAATAATAAAATAAAACCAGATGCAGATGGATGCACAATTGGTCCAGGCATAATGAATCGAACGATCCTGGCTCAATAATAAAGTATAAACTTTTGAAAAAAATATTGATCAAGTCCAATATCTAAACATCATTACGTTTATCAAATAAATGATAAAAGAGCAAATAGTTATCGTGAGAGCAAGATGTACAGGGTTCTGCGAAACCATCAGAGATTCCTCTGCAACAGTATGGCGATGCAGATGGATGCATAGTTGGCCGAGGTGTAAAATCAGTATCGTGAGACAAGTCAGGCCAGCAGCCAGGGACGGAATTAAAAAATGCCGGATACCCAGAAAACAGAACTATCGCAGTACTTCCGCGGCATCACCATAAATCCCAAGTGTATGGGGCTACGTAGGTCGTATTCGCGCGTGAGATAGTGCTGCGAGTGGAGAATGTATCAAAATCAGGCGCGAGGTTGCTTTATGGACGGGAACGCTCGTAAATACGCACTTCTGGTACTCCTACTTGGCTGCGAAACGCCCGGGACTCGAGAGAAACTGCTTGGATAGGTTCGCCGATAGAGAAAGGGCCACGGAATAGCTTCTACGGGATGCTAATAAAAGATAGAACCGGCTAGATAGAGACTGGAGGAGCGCACGATATCGTCGAGAGACCCACCCTCTTCGCTCCCATTGTTTCACAGATCGTCGTCGTCGTCTTGTGACCAACGTCACGGAAGGAACAGCGATTGATTGCTAGAATCCCTCGGTTACTCGAATGATTCGGGAAAACACAAATTACTCGCGTTCCCTGGTCCTTTACAGATCCCATCTCTTCTGTTTGCAACAATCTTTGGTTAAACCGTCGGTCTCGTCCTTCTCGTCCTGTTCTCAGGGTGTACCACCTAACTCTTGAGCATCTTTACTACGTCGATTATTTTTCATACATAGGGAAAAATGTCGGAGGAAAATGTTTTGTTCGAAGGGGCAAAGATATCATTGTCTAATTGAGTGCCTAAAAAGAAAACTATCTGATACAGGCTGTGCCACGCAACTTAAGTATCTTGATTACGACGTTTATTTTCTATGAAAGGGAAAAATGTGAGAGGAAAATGTTTTGTTCGAAGGGGCAAAGATATATTGACTAAGAATATTTTGACTACGTCGTTTATTTTCTATAATAGGGAAAAATGTCGGAGGAAAATGTTTTGTTCATAAGAAGCAAGAATACCATTATCTAATTAATTGCCTAAGAAGGAAACTATCTAATACAGGATGAACTCCCTCAAAAATGAGCATTTTGACTACGTTGCTTATTTTCTATCATAGCGAACAATGTAATAGAAAAACATTTAGTTCGATGGGTATCCTACCTAACTCGAGCATCGAATAAATTTTTAAGATAACTTTTCAAACTCTGTCAATTTCTTTAAATCGCCCTTTGCGAACACGACTTAATTTTACAGATTTTTAGACTGTCATCGATCGATCATCGTTACATCTATCATAATTTATAAACGTTTCTAAAATGGTTCCTCCAGTGATTTTGCGGGGGATCGAGCGTCCGAATGTGATTTTCACGCGAAGAACGAAGGGATGAAACGTAGGGGGGGTGTTGGGGTAGAACAGCGAAGACAGCGAGCTGGATTCAATGCCCACGAAATATCGATCGAATTATGCCGGGGCTAATTGGAAATTAAATACATTAGGTGTCGATGGTCTTAGATACACAGCCGGCGATGTCGTTGCCGGCTGTTTTACGGGGAAAGAAAGTTCTGCTGGAGGGGGTCGAAAGTTTACTTCGCCCGGTGGACGAGGGGTTGGCGGTTGGTGAGAATGACTCCGAGAAGTTAGGATCCATGAGAAAGGAGTCTGTAAAGTTGCTGGAACTTTTTAGCAAGAATTAATCACCGGAAGATGGTGACTGGTCCTTATTAAATTGCGACCTCGCCATTTATTTCGATGCGGTTAGTCCTAACGATTCAATTTGCGGGACCGGCATTATGCGAGTAAATTATACGGAATGACATCCGCTGTTACTTAATACCCTGCTCGCTCTCGCATATTTCCAGAACCAACGCGAAAATTTACACCGACTACGCGTTCACGCACAATTATTACTCCTGAATACATTTATAAACAATTTCAATATGTATATATATATATACTCCTTTTTAAATTAATTGTTTTAGCGCGTCGTCGACCGCTCGTGTGATTTTGTAATTTGTTACACAATTTGGTACGCTATACATAACGTACTAATTTTCGATCGATTATCCATATTATCGTAGAATCTTTATTTTTGAGAAATTCAAATTGTCAAGGTAGAATGTTATTACGTGGGTATTTGCTTTGTGATACTGCGACCATGTAAAGGGAGATTATGATCATGAGCGAAAGAATAATAGATTCGTCGAGGTTCGAGTATTCCATATTAAAAAGTCATACAGCACACTTTCCAATCATGAGCACAGTGTGTTAAATGTTTATCATTCCGCTTCGTCTGACACGGATATGTTTAGATTTATCTATGTATCAATATATTTGTTCGAGTACCTCTGCGACCAATTATTTCATACATTCTTGCCAGATAACAATTAATATACAGCGACTAATAAATTGGCTCATAAAAAGCTGTTAAATTTATTTGTACATCGCGTAGATGGAATTTCCAAATTTGTTAAAATTAATGCAAAGGCAAATCGTTCGAGAGTGTTACACGAACGGGTAACAGAAACTTCTAAATATCATGTAACAATTTGAACAGCAATATTTTATTTAGGCGGCATCAGTCGAAGAACATTTTACTAATTTTTGCACATATGCAAAATAAAAATAAAGCTAATATAATCGTAAATATAATATATTTTGTAATGTGACATTTTCGTAGCTTAGCAACGAGTGTTTACATAAATTCAGCATGCTCTTCACGCAATAATTACCACGATTAGCTAAGTATCGCGTAACAATTTGAACAGTAAATTTTTCTCTAGACAGCATCAGCATCTACTGTTCTCTGACATAAACGAATTAAACGAAGCTAGTACAACGATAGACACAATGTACTCTGCAGTGTATCATCCGTGTACTTAAGCAACGAGTATTCGTATGCATTGAAACATGCTCGTGGAACGATAATAAACACGTTGCTGCAGACGTTCTCTGCTAATATTAAACAATATTTAACTACACTTTGCGCAACGGCACATGAAACCTATTCGACACGTCTTTGCACATACATCGCTCTCTAAACAGTTAGCTAACCAACGAACTATTTACAAATTCAATAATTCCTAAAACTGTTCGAAGCATTCGGCGATTATCCAACGATACCTATACCAAAAGGTTCGCTATAAAAATGAAAAGTCCCCAAGCATCCGAGTTAAACCGTGACGGTCGACACGCGGCAGACTCCATAATTCAGAATTGCGGGGCTTGTGGGAGGGCTCGCTTTAAAAATTAATTAACATAATTGAGCTGGTTCCCCGCGAAACCGCTACCGATCGATCCCCGTGTTCGTCTCTGTCTAGCTCGGCCGGTCGAAGTCATTGAATCGGCCGGCCGGAAACGGTCGAAAATACGGTGACGTTTATGATGCTATTTTTATGCGGGGGCTAGGACCGCCCGCCTTAATTCGCCCGCATAAAACCGTTCCCGATGTCGAATTCAATTTTCCCAGCGGCGCGGGACGGCCGCAGGAACAAAAGAGACAAATAAAAATGTGGAAACTATAGCCTCGGGACCGGGGAATCTGTGGGGATAGGGGGGAGGGGGGCTAACAGAAGGGATGAGGAGGGTGTAGGAGGGAGGGACAGAGGCAAAGAGTGTTCCTCGAACGAGCGCTGACTCTCTCCTCGCGACCGAATCGAATTAATCCGGCGCAAAATTAAATACACGCATTCTCATTATTACCCGGACAAAAACTGGGAATTCTCGTCACGCGTGCGTCCCCCCACCCATCCGCCGTCACACGCACAGACACACACACACACACGCACGCAGGCACGTACACACGTACACAGCCGTGGCGCCGCCGCACTTTTTCCACCGAAAAATATTTTTATCCCCGGTCAAATAAATTATCCCCGCCGTTAATGAATATGCGCAAGCAAAATCGCCTGGCGAACGGCTCGCGATCGAACGAATAGCGGCGGCCTCGTAAAAATTCGACGCGATGCTGAAAACGTTCCCGACCAATGGCGGACCGCCCATTGATACTGCCGATGACGCGCCGTGCCACGGGCTTTCTCGTTTCCCGTACTGTGGTAATGCGGATTCGCTGTTTTTTCTTCCCCCATTTTTGTTTTTTTTTTTCGTCCCAGCAATCCTGAGCACGGATTAATTGCTGCTCCGTTTTGATGATTTGATTTTTTTTTTTGTTTTTTGTCTGGCTGATGGTTGCTGACCCTTCCGGCTCGTAGCTTAGACGGCCGATACTTTGGCCAGAATCGTTGCGGCGTTTTGCGATTCGCCCAGACACGGGAATGTCGATGTCTGCCGTGTGAACATATTTTATTTTATGGAAAATTATTAATAGATAATGGTGAGATGGAATTTGATTTAGGATTAAAGTAATATAGGCAATGCCTGTTGGAAACGTACTACGACATCTCAGTGGCAGACGTTTATTGTGATGGTCACAAATCTTCTGTAAGCGTTCTTGTTTGGTTAAATGAAACGAAAAACGAATGAGTTGTAGGTCAGTCAATTCGTTTTGGGATAGGTTACACGTACATCTAAATAAAAACGCTAGGCGACCTTCGTTAACCTTAGGAGAAGAGTATGTTGTGAGTCAGTGAACTCATTTTGGGATAGGATGTAGGTTTACCTAAATAAAAACACTGAATGACCTTCGATGACTTCAGAAGACGTGAGTGTTATAGGACAGAAAATTCGTCCAGGGATAGACTACATAGTTACCTAAATAAAAACACTAAGTGACCTTGATTATCCATGGAAGACGAGTGTGTATGGACCAATGAATTCATCTCGGGATAGGCTAGATGCTTACTTAAATAAAAACCCTGCATGACCTTCGATGACTTCAGAAGACATGAGCGCTATAGAACAGCAAATTCGTCCAGGGACAGACTACATAGTTACCTAAATAAAAACACTAAGTGACCTTGATTATCCATGGAAGACGAGTGTGTATGGACCAATGAATTCATCTCGGGATAGGCTAGATGCTTACTTAAATAAAAACCCTGAATGACCTTCGATGACTTCAGAAGACATGAGCGCTATAGAACAGCAAATTCGTCCAGGGACAGACTACATAGTTACCTAAATAAAAATACAAAGTGACCTTGATTGTCCATGGAAGACGAGTGTGTATGGACCAATGAATTGATCTCGGAATAGGCTAGATGCTTACCTAAATAAAAACACTGAATGACCTTCGATGACTTCAGAAGACATGAGCGCTATAGAACAG
>CM052088.1:6493545-6516460 GCA_028453745.1 Agapostemon virescens
CAAATTCGTCCAGAGACAGACTACATAGTTACCTAAATAAAAACACTTATAAAAATACACAAAATAAGAACACCTGAAAAATGCCTACACAAAAAACATAAATTACAGAATCATGTTCAAAAAGGAATCGCCGTTAGCTTCGTCCCAGAATCGAAGCGAACCCGCCTCGTGGGCGAAAGAAACGACGTATCCGTACGATTCACAACCGACGAGAAGGGAAACTCGTCCGAGTCTGATCGCAGAACGTCCCATTCTACTTAGCAACCGACAAATTATGAATTGTCCGCGAAAAGCCAAGCGAGGCCTTAGCGATATACGGCCAGGTGCCTCATTACATCGCTATTGACCTGGAATCCTTTATTATCCCTGGTACGCGGAGACGTAATCCAGGCGGTATAGCACGCGGGGGTGGGAGCGAGAGACTAGCGCTCATTATACCACGGAAAATAATCATTATGCCTATTGACCGACGCGCGCAGGGGCAATTTTATATTTTCTGCGTACGCGAAGTCGTCGTCGGTGAATACGTCTCTGATGACGATTAGTGGCCCCCGGCATCCTTAATGACCACTCACACGCTCGTCCGACGGGACGATGTGTATATGGTTGTGCGTGGCCACGGTCGCATGCGACGGTGACACGGTGCCTGATATCTAGATCGTTCTAGCCAGCTGAATGTGATGTTTTCAGCAGAGAACATTTAATTAGGCGTCACGCGAGTTATCAAGCGACAACCGACAGATATTGTTCTGCTCGGTGTTCTCCTTTTTTTTCCCTCTTCGTTGTCGCCCATTTGCATTCTCACGATCAGAACGATCGTAGGAGGTAGTCTCAGGAATGCTAGATCCTGTCGATTTAGCGACATCCGCACGAGGAGGTACGTTTTTCTTTATCGGATGATCACATTTGCTCGTCGTTCTCTGTTTCTCGATGTCGAATTGAAATCGATGAAACGCGACGACCGGCGGTTTAAATTATGTCTTTGTGATCGTATCGAGGATTTTTATGCAAAATCTTATTATTCTTCTTAGTTTGTACATTGTACATTGTTCTTATAACTTTGATCTTCCAATCTATAGTGAATTCAGTGATGGTTATTATACAGTTTTTGAGACGTTTCGATTTGCAGCGTCTCCGAGAGGGAATTCTGATGCTCATTCATTATTTATGCACGAAGGTTTTATTTTAATTCCTTGTTTGATAAATACAATATTTTATTTTCGAAAGCTTGTACGTATGATTTCAAATAAAATGAAATATCTTACGCGGTTCTGATGTTGGGTGTCTGATTCTGATATGTCTGATCTGATTCT
The DNA here is from genome assembly GCA_028453745.1 of Agapostemon virescens. Classification (NCBI taxonomy): domain Eukaryota; kingdom Metazoa; phylum Arthropoda; class Insecta; order Hymenoptera; family Halictidae; genus Agapostemon; species Agapostemon virescens. The sequence continues at coordinate 6,494,859 of CM052088.1, forward strand.
GAATGGGATGATCAGCGTTTTATACAACAGGAAGTACAATAAATGATTTGTGGGTCGAATTAATCAGAGAAAGCTATCAAATTTATTTATCCACGACATATATCAAATTTCCAAGATTATATTAAAACTGATACGAATGAAAACCAACAGATAACGTGTAACAAAAAGATTACAGATTTTACACTATTTCGAGAGTCGCAGAACTTAAATAATTTATTTTGCAAGTGGAAACGTAACAAGAGATTTGTGAGTGGAATTATTCATAGAAAGCTGTTAAGTTTATTTATCCACGACGTAGATCAAATTTCCAAGATTATATTAAAATTGATACGAATGAAAACCAACAGATAATGTTCAATAAAAATGTTACAGATGTCATACTATTTCGAGAGTCCCTCAAGTTAAATACTTAGAGGCCTTGTCTGACATGTAAAATATTTTATTTTCATAGATGAACGTATGATTTCAAATAAAATGCATGAATGAATCAATGAATGACGTATCTTACGCAGTTCTGCCTCTTGACGAGTAGCGTTTTGCAAGCGGAAGGGTAAAAAGTAATTTGTGGGTCGAAATGACCAGAGAAAGCTCCAAGAAATTTCCAAGATTATATTAAAATTGATACAAATGAAAACCAACATACAAAGTTCGATAAAACAGTTACAGATTTCATAATATTTCCAGAGTCCTCCAAGTTGAAGCCTTGTTTGAGGAGTAAAATATTTTATTTTCATGGATGAACGTATGATTTCAAATAAAATGGATGAATGAATGACGTATCTTACGCGGTTCTGGCTGCGGACGAGCACCGTTTTGCAAGCGGAAACGTAACAAGTGATTTGTGGGTCGTATTGTTCGGCGGGGCAGCGGCGGATCAGATTTTCAGTCGTCTCGGTGAGAGGCGATCGAGTGAAATTCGAGATTGGAGGTAAAAGCCGGCGTGATGGACAGAGAAAAAGCGACGCCTGGAATTTTAAGTGCACGGGGCGCGTCTCTCCGGCATCAGGAACGAACCGTTCCTGAATGCCCGTGGACGAGGAGAGTGGCAGGGGTCAGAGAAATTGGCCCAACTGGTGATTAGCTGTTCTCGGTATTCCTAATGATAGATCAAGTGGCAGCATATACTTACTCTCGTTCAATTCCCGTTTCCACGGGCTTCGGACGCGGACCGATTTCAATGAAACCGCTGCGAAGGCAGTTAAGAAACCGCGTGAGAATTCCTCGATATCGAGCATACACCCGTAGAATGTGGAACGATTGATCCACAAATCGAGACTGAAATCGCTAATAACACGTAATTAAGCTTGACGACTTTCAATATTACTATCGCGTTTAATCGCTGCGTTAGATCTCGCTGCTAATATTTCATTTAATGAAAATAACCTCCGAGCCGCGGACTGTAGAAAGCGTTAACTATGCAATAAGAACATTTAGCTGGTAATTAAATCCTTCGTATCCATCATAGACGTTTAGATGGATCTTCTGTGTTCGTTCGGTGGTTTATAAACATCCGCGTAGAGAAAATCTATCTTTCACCGGATGGGAAAATTTGATCGTTAGAAAAATTACGTAGGTGCACTATCCTGCTCGCAGATTGTGTCTTAACACATTATTTATCGCTGGTTATTAATTCAGTTTTGAACAAATAAGTCTATAACAATTAGATTAAAGGCTAGATTATTTGTAAGCTACAACTTCTTTTATTGGCAACTTCGTAGACTTTCTGTGACTCTACTGTTTCGAATTTCGTCTACTTATTCTTGCATATAATATAATTATACATAATATAATTATGACATGCGTACAGTGTTTGTGATTCAGTAAATATGCTACCCTATAATATCCGCAGCGGTGGCGACCTTGAATGATACTCGCATGCACCCTGTCTCCGCAATACTGCTTTATTTATTTCTAACAAGTAAGCTCGCATTATTACATTTCATGTCCGTCTCTTTCCTCGGCTATCACTTAACTGACTACCCTATAAGGGTGCCTACCCCACTCTAGTCGATGGGGTCCTTCCCTTTCTCTCTCTCTCTCTCTCTCTCTCTCTCTGGAGATTGATGCGCTATCCGTACCCAAAAACCGTATAAATTCAGCACACTTTATTCATAATTTTATATAGAAAATATTACCTACCATTAACAACGCGTCCAACAAAATCGCCGTCTCATTTTCCTCGTAACAAAGCGAGGCAGCCGTCGCAGCCACCTGTCTGAATAAACTCCGAAGCAACGCGAGCACAAATTTTCAGGACTTCGATACGTTCAAGAATTTCAGAAATTTGTAACATCGGGTAGCAAATCATAATAAATCACACAGGACAGAATATCGAATGCCCATCCACCTGTCTGAAAGATCCCGAAACACAAATGTTCCAGACTTTCAAAATCGTTAAGACATTGAAACTTCGAAGAATGTCAAAAATTTGAAACTTCGATCAACCCCTCATCTTGTGATATAAATTCCAATGACGAGACCATGACTGCAAAGTTCACATCGAACCACTCGCGGTTCGACCGAGCGTTCGAAGTTCAAATCGCAGACGTCCTATGATTTGTAAATACACGTGCGACATACATCACCTCTACAACGTCTCCGAGACGGTTCATTTACATTCAGCGTGGCCAACGAAGCGCATCTCACAACGTTGTAAGCTAAGAGGTTAAACACCTGACTGATCGCGTCTTCGGTGCTCGATAGCAGAATTTACAAAAAAGAATATCGATTGTCAAAGTTGCCAAAAGGTCGCCGTCTCATTTTCCCTAATAACAAAGAAACGCGCCCAAGTTTGCAAAAATGTTCAAGCCTTTCAAAATTGCCGAGATATTGAGACTTCGAAGAGTTTCAAGAATTTCAAGCTTCGACTAACCCCTCACCTTGCGATTTAACCCCTTGCCCTACAATAACGAGTCAGACTCGTGATGAAAATTTCGAACACAATCTTTTCAATATGTATGTCCTTAATATTCTATAAATCGAAATAAAATTTTATATAATTACTGCTCGTATGCAGTGATTGGAGAATAGCTACGTCCACGGTAGCTACAAAATTACCTTTTCTTTTCGTCGTTATTTGGAAGACGAAGAATATCTAGTCACTGTTACCACAAAATAAATCGCAGAGCAAGGGGTTAAGTTCCGATGACAAGGCCATGACTGCAAAGTTGTTCACACGTCGAACCACTGACAGTTCGGCCGAGCGTTCAAGGTTGTTCAAATCGCAGACGTCCTCTGATTTGTAAATACCTGTGCGAAATACATCACCTCTACAACGTGTCCGAGACGTTTCATTTACATTCAGCGTGGCCAACGAAGCGCATCTCACAACGTTGTAAGCTAAGAGGTTAAACATTTGACTGACCGAGTCTTCGGTGCTTGATAGCAGAATTAATTAGAATAAAAAGATCGCCATCCCATTTTCCCTGGCAACAGCGGCAACGCATTGAACGTCGAAGCCACCTGTCTGAATGATCTCAGAAACAAAAATGTTCAAGACTTTCAAAATTGCCGAGACATTGAGACTTCGAAGAATGTCAAAAATTTCAAACTTCGATTAACCCCTTGTCTTGCCATTTAAGTTCCGATGACACTGGCCATGGCTACAAAGTTCTTAAGTGATTTGTAAATACCTGAGCGACATACATCACCTCTACAATGTCTCCGAGACGTTTCATTTACATTCAGTGTGGCCGACGAAGCGTATCTCACAACGTTGTAAGCTAAGAGGTTAAACATCTGACTGACCGCGTCTTCGGTGCTCGATAGCAGAATTTACAAGACAGAATATCGATTGTCGAAATTGCGGAAAAGATCGCCGTCCAATTTTCCCTGGCAACAGCGGCACCGCGTCGAACGTCGAAGCCACCTGTCTGAATGATCCCGGCGCCGAAACAAAGCGTGCAGAATCGTTTCGCGAAAGTCGAGCGCGCGGCGTGGCTCTCAAGTTGCTAATCGCGAGTCACGCGGAAGCTTGTGGCGGTTAAAACCCGAAAGCAGATTCCGTTCGATGGTGTTGGTGGTTCGTCGGTGTGCCCGCATATACATGAATTAAAACGCGTCCATCGCCGCGGGCGTTTCTCTGTCGGGGCAGGCTAGAGTGCGCGGGGACACCCGTTTCTTTTCAGGGTAATGCCGTGTGCGGTGAATCATTATTTATTTTTGTGTTTCACGCTGTCGGGTGTTCCGCGGACGAAACAGCAGGAAGAGAGCGAGGATGGTGTCCCGATGGTGAGAACGAGCGACACACGGTGCAAAAGAGACGAAGAAAGAGAGAGAAAGAGAGAGAGAGAGAGAGAGAGAGAGAGAGAGCGTGGGGGTGAATGTGACGCGCGAACGCGAAGCCGTCAAGAGAGCAACAAAGAGACGGGCACGGACTGACGGACGGAGATGGAGGACGTTAAAGGGGGAAGGGCGAAAAAGGGGCAAAAGTCTCAGTGTGTGTGGGTGCCGCTCGAGGGGGAAGAGAGGATGCTTCGGCGAGCGTCGCTCGAGTAATTATTACGGATTTTCCGGATCTAATTCTCCGGACGGTAACACGACACAATTCACTCACGCAGATTGCGCACGAGAGGATGTAAATTCCTGTCAGTCGGACGGTCCATTTCATCTCCTCTTTTTCGTCGGCTCCTAACCGACACCGAGGTCGACGCTGGACGATTATTCGGTTTTCCACTTTCTCCTCTCTGCTCCCACCCCCGCAACGCGCTACGGCCGTCGGTGTTCTCTGTCTGACTTCCGTCGATGCTCTCTTCCGCTCTCTCACTCTCTCTTTCTCGTTTTCTCTTTATCCGTCTCTCTTTCTCTCTCGATTCCTCACCCGCTCTCTCTTACCCTCTCTCTACCATTCTCTCTTCTCTTCCTACGTTCCGCTCTTCACCCCCGTTCACTCTCGGCTTTTAACCGCGATTACGGGTATCTCGAGTAGGCCTCTCGAGATCGAAGTAAAGGTGATTCGTGTTTCCTCGTTCGCCGATTTCCTTCGTGCTCGGAATTCAAGGTCGCCGCACCCCGCACCTGAATATTACCTGAATTTCCACTTAATAGAATTTCTGACTTCGTTCAGCCTGACTCCCCTTTCTGTCTCTCGTTCTCGCCACCCTATCTCTCTCGCTCTTTCTCTCGTTCTCTTTCACTCTTTCTCTCACTCTCTTTCGCTCTCGCTCTGTTTTTCTTCTCTTTCTCTTTTTCTCTTCAGAAGGGAAGTTTTTTTTTATCCTTTTTCCCCGCTCTTCTTTAATCGCTCCTTCCGTCTCGCCCTTTTCATTCCGACCATTTCCACCGGGCTTTTCAACGCGGGATAAAGCCGACGGATCTCGCGGTGATTCTACTCGACTGCCACTTCGCCGCGTATCAGTTACCGCGATTTTAAAATTGTTACCGCTTCCGACGTGATCCTGCGCCGTTTATGGCCATCGGGGAACTCGCGAAGCCTGTATTAGTCGTTTGTCGACGATCCCAGCTGTCTTTCGGAGCTCCCACAACATGGACAGATAATTTATATTCGAAATTAATAATATATCTCTACAGGAAGACGCACATTTGCTATCTAGAGTGAAACATACAATTTTTATTTCAATTATTTTTCCTTCCTAAGCAGATACCTTCCTAAACAGAGATGTAAATTTAAGTTTTAAATTTTTTATTTATATTCTTGAGTTTTTGTAGCAAAGGTGCAGACATTGTTCAAGTAGTATTATTTCTATTAGTCTTAATATTTCTTTAAATAAAGGCTCTGCAACTTATTCAATTTTGGATGTCTCCTCAGCTCAAGGCTTTTCAACTCGTCCAAACAAGTCCAATTTATTTTACACTTTAAATGGCACACATAGTGTTCCTAGAAAAATTCGATTCATGATTTCGTGCGGGCAAAATAAAGCACTCTTGACTAAATATATATTTTCAAAAGCATTCACTCAAATTTAAGAATTGCATCACTAAACAAAAACACATCACTTGCACATACCTCCAAGCTTGTTTATTTAACACTTTAACTGCCATGTCACCCATATATGGGTGACGGAATTATATGTGCAGTTTTAAAATGAATTTTCACATTAATATATTCATTGTACCAAAGTCGATGGTGATCCTGAAAGTGCAAGAAGGTAAGAGGAGTACTGTACATTAAACATTTAAAAAATGTTTATTATATTCAATGTCTCATTTCGATTGTATAGAATTTTTCTGACTTCTAGTTTGGCAGTCAAAGTGTTAATGGCGTTCCAAATTCGTGTATTAACGCTTTATCTACCGGAGACCCATAAACAAGAAAAATCGAAATACTCTCACACCTGGTGCAAACAAAATCCGCTCGACAGCTTAATAAGAATTGATTTCCAAGTTGCGCAAAACGATTGCGTTATTAAACGTGAAGGTCCGTGCAGAGTCTAGCCGAAGAGCGAGCGATTCGAACGGTTGCATTATGCAGCCGGTAATCTTCGGCCGTAAACAGAAGCAGGAACTGGCGTATTTGCAAAAACGGTAGAATTAAAGTTGCACGGTTCTAAAAGAAACCGCAGGAATAATATCAGGGAAAGAAAATGAGTTTCGGAGTTTCTTATCGATCGGCAATTGCACGGGCTGGTTTTAACCGTCGATCGAATGTGGTTAGAGTCTCTCTCGTGTCTTCCGCGATGCAACGACGCTGCCGATCGCCGTGCGTGTTTCGCCAATTTGCATTCCGAGAAGTCGTTAAGGATCGTTCCGTAATAGGTGCGGCTAAATTCGTTCCGTCTTCCCGGAACCGACGGGACCAGTTCAGCCGTTAATGTAGCTGCTTAGAGACAGTTGTAATTAGCGCGCTTAATGCCTAATGATTTATACGCGACGTTCCCGCGATTTGGGTTAAACGGTGCAGCACGTGTTAGGTACACGTTCGACTGCGTCTATAACCCCGCGCGCAAATACGTTCTCCAGCTGCGACGTCGCCGGGAAAGCTTGATATCAGGTTATTGATGTTTTGTGCCCCCTGTAATCGATACTCAAACGCGGATGATGAATATTTGTCACGTGTATTTATTATGTCGCCGCGTACGCTCGGTCTGTGTGCTCATCATTAAATCAAGGGATAGAATTTGTAACGAGTATCGGGTTCTGTTAGAAATCACTTATGTTTTCGTTTGCTAAATTTATATCGGCCGACCATTCGTCGACCGACTATTTTACGTTCATTTAGAAAAATATCGAGTCCATATTTATTAACGTTATTAGATTCGGTGAGTAATTGCTTGAGAATGCGTTTCTACGATTTTAACGATATTTGATGTTTTTGGGAGATTATTACGGATTTTAATATTTTTTATTTATGATCGATGAGATTGGATGCATTCTTGAATAATATTCGATCAATTTTTTCTTTTTGGATGTGTATTGCTTAACACTAAATTTGCAAGGTTGAATGAACTTTTATAGATTTTCTATTTTATTATTACCGAAGTTGTAAAATTACCTCCATTATCTACATATATAAACAAACTGAATAAATAAGTGAATTGAACTGTACTGTAATTGTGCTAAAAACTGTAATATAGTGTTAAAAATGTACGTTCGTTAATAACTTGGTTATCCGACTTTGTCGAAACGTTTCTGATATTTTTTTCATCAGCTCGTTGGAAACTGAATAATTCCTCGGTATCAGCCATGAAAGATTTGTTCTTTCCTGATTCGAATATTTTGTAAAGGCAATTCGACAAGTTGATAATTTAATTTTACAACAGAGTGTTGTGAAAGGAAACACGATCGTGCATTCGCAAGATGAGGAATGTTCCTGGAACGATTGTTTAATGTAAAAAGCAATTTGCTTCGGTCCTGGTACACAGTTTCAATATTATATACTAAAAACTGCCGGCAGCTTTATATTTTCCTATCGGCAACGGACTATCGCGAGTCATTAATTAAATTAAACTTTTAATAACGTATGGTCAATTATTGTTAACTTCGAGTGCAAAATACACCGAGAAAGAGTGTAATATTATGATTGAAAGTGTAGTCGGAGTGTATTCTTGAAAATGAATTTTGTTTGAAGTCCATATCGCGATTGGTTCCGAAGGTACGGTGTTTGAATACTTCCGTGCGAAAACTTACCGAAAAGCCACGTGTTCGTAGTACTACGCGTAGTAATAGTAATAGTAAAATAAAAAAGCAGTTCATTCATGATTGTCATTGATAAACGCAGGCAGGTTTCACGTTTGGGCCAGTTTATGAATCAGTGCGAGGGAGAGGCCCGTGCGTGCGAGCGAGAAAAAGATAGCAAAACCACTTAAAACACCCCTTTGCTTTACACGACGATATCTCGGGAACCGGAAGTCGTATCGGGATGAAACAAAATTCGTTTCAAAGGGGCGACTTCCCTGCTTCTAGCCATCGTCGAATCACGTTCCCACCATACGCGGTTCCCGAGCAAAACGGATTTAAAGTTTTAATTATTTTAATACGCTTCAACACCACCTTTACCGAATTAATATTGTTAATTAATTAACATTCGAAATCGAAATTTTATTAAATGCGCATCACGCAGGTTCTAAAATAGCGCACAAAAATCATTCGTCGTAATAATTGTCGGAAATTTGTTCATACTAATATATTAATTGATTAAAACATTTTGGGGTGAAATGTAGAAGCGGGATAGAAAACATTGTTGTCAATAAAGTAGCGAATGCTTATTACAGATAAATACCAAACTGATTAAAAAGTATTATATGAAATCTATTTCGTATTTTATGAGACTAATAGTAATTGCCGTAATTGAAAAGAAAAATTGTTGCTAATGAAGCAGCGAATGTTTATTAAAAATAAATAACAAACTGATTAAAAAGTATTACACGAAATCTATTTCTCAATTTACGGGATCAGCAGTAATTGCCGTAAGTGTGTTAGCATTGACGTTTATGGAGAGAGAAATTTTGAAATCGAATGCAGACAGAGGGAAGAAGAATTGTTGTTAATGAAGTAGCGAATGATTATTGGAAACATACGTCAAGCCGATTAAAAAATGCTCTACAAAACATATTTCTCATGTAGATTGAAGCAACAACAATTATCGAAAATCAATTTATATCGTTATACACGTAGAGAAGAATTTTGAGATGAAATGCGAACAGCGCGAAGGAAGCATTGTTTAAAGATTGTTTTTCGAGTGGCAAGTTGATAACGAAGTGGGGAATGATTATTGGAAAAATTCTCGGTAGCTTTTGCAACTATTTGTGAATGGTAATTCGAGAGGTAAACAATTATATTTCCCTAGCATCGGATAGCTTCGGCAACCGGTCCGTTTAGCTAATGGCCTAATTGGATTACAGGAATTAAATGATGTGATTCGTCGAATCCGTAGGCGAGCGTATACGAAAAGGTCATCGAAAGGTCCCGAGAAAATGACGTTGAAGGCGAGCCGGCGTGTACCAGCTGGATTCGAAACCCGCCAATCGATGATCCCGGAAGAAATTCCTGTTGGAAAGGGTGTTTGCGGAGCGCGATGACTGGTACAGTCGATTGGTTCGCACGAAATTCGAGTTAATGGAGCGCGCACGAGTAATCAGGCTGGAATTCGAGTTCATCACTTTCTCGATGACTCGGGTCATCGTTCACCGGGCTCGTGTTATCAATCGAAAATAATAATTTCTTTGTCAACAGCCGGCCAGCCGTATCCGCGGTATTTGTACATTTGCGTACGTTCGTTAATTGATTATTGTTATTCAGCTCGATGATTGTTTATCGTGATCGCAATTACTCGATGATCGCGCGCGCCTCGCCGCGCCACGCTAACCGGACGGTCATCGATTGCCGTCGGTAAATATTATTTATAAATATTGTTGAACGTTGACCGCCCCGGCTCCGCCGATGAATAATGACGGTCCGCACGGTGAACTTGAACTTCCACCATTTTTCATTTTACTATTAACCTTCATTCGGTTGCATAATCTACCGCGAAATTCAATTCTCCCCGGCGATATTGGATACATGATTTTTAGTTGTAATTTCGAAACAATCATTCACGAATTAAAATCAATTCTTTCGCGAACTCTATTGTTTCCCCGGGGACTACTACCACCGGTTTCGTAAATATATTAGTACATTAATGGTTTTGTAATTTGCCCTTTCGCTAATAAATTGTTTCATGATATTGTTTACGGTTTGACAGTTCACAGTCACAGACATCGAATGAAATGTCACGGTGAAATAAGGTCTACAAAAATAATTTTCATATTTCTCCCCAGAAGATCTATTAAACTTGTTGCGTTGATACTTTGCACGCAGATTTAGTATTCGAGGTACACGTGTTCCCTTTTTAAAATCAAACTGATCAAAATTACGTATAATATATATTCCTTTGTAGAACTGTTTCGAAAACTGTATCTTTTAGCATGATTTCGATATTTCTGCTAATCAGAAACAAAATGGAGAACTGTCTTAAATCTTCATAAAAGATTAAATTAAAATCTTGATTACTTGCACATATTAAATCAGATTATTGACTGTTCAGATATTTTTGTTTTAGAGATTTGCAAAATTTTAATTAATAAAATAACACGGTTCTTGAGATATCGTTGCAACAGTTGACAATTTGGTTCGACAGTTCAAGTACCAATCCCTTAATTTATAAAAATTAATAAGTTTACAACAATTCACCGTCGCGATCGCGTCTTAAACAATTAAAATACGGGACGTACCATAATCCCAGTTTAAAATCATCGCGTAAACCGAACACGAAGCCTATAAAAAAATTTTTGGTGTAACAACAAATTGTTCGTTCGGGGATGAGAAAGGGTGTCTAAAAACATTGAGATTAACACACAGCGATAGGACGTGCGGAAATTTTTTTTCTCCGGCCGTTGACAGAACGACTACGATATCAAAATTGATCTAGGCACATCGACAGTCATTACCATTATCTTCAGACGATCATTGTTCATCGATCACGCGGCAAAACGCGGCCGAATCCCGCCGTCAGCTCTCCGCGGTTTTAATATCCCATCGTGGACAGGGACGCGAGCGCACTTTTAATTGCCAATTATCGATTATAAACCACTTAATACGATGTCGCGTCACGGGATACCATGTCCTCGTCCGCGTGCCTGCCGCCGGGCCACGACTTTGATTTCGATTTTAATTCTGCCGCCATTCACGCGCGACTTCTTGGTAATAATTCCGGCGAATTGCACGTCCGTCGGATCTTTCTCCCGTCAGGGATAGTTGAACAAGACTGGGAACAAGGTAGGAGGAGTAACGGGCCTGTGCAGAGAAAATCGAAAGAAAAAATAATAATGGTCGAATCGCGTTAACGGGCAAAAGAGGGAAGATCGGACGACAACGCAGACAGCCAGAAAGAGAGAGAGAGAGGCGGACAATAAAATTAATTTCCTTCGATTTGGATTAACTTCGTTTGTAATCACGCGAAAAACAAACACACTCGCCAGTTGAAATATAATTCCTGCCTTCTCTTACTCTCTCTCTCGTCGCTCTTTTCTCTAGCCGTCTCTCTCTCTCTAGCATTTTTTTCGGGTTGCAAGCAGTCGACTTTCCCCTCCAACACGAAGAGAGGAGAGACCCACCCACCCTTTCCATTTGTCCGCCCGTCTGTCCGTCCATCCGTCCATCCGGAATAGTGGCGAACGTACGGCGGTCGCTTTACTTTTTCAACAGATATATATTTTCTGTGTCCGGCCGCGGCGGACCGCTCGCGGACCGAAACGTAGCGAATAAAAAAAACCCCGTCCCCCGTTTTCCACCCCTACCACCCGACCACCCATCCACCCACCACCCTCTACCACCCCGCCGACGCCCCCCAAAAAAAGAGGCTGGACGGGCGGGGCACGAGGGTTGCGGGGGTGGTCGGAAAAAAGGAAAAAACGGACGCGGATGAACTATTAAAAGGCACGTTCGGCCGGGCTGCCGGTGGTCGGGGGTTTTCATTAAAATTCTTTCGATCTTTTAACATTTCCAATCGGTGTTTGTCGGAATATCGAGTTCTCGCGCGGCCGTGGTAAAAATGTAAAAGGCTGGACTCTCTCCTTCCCTCTCTCCCTCCCTCACTGTATTTCTCTCTCTCTTTCTCTCTCTCTCTATCTCTCTCTCTCTGTCTCTCTCTCGCTCGCTCGCAATCCTCGACAGCGGGCCGCCGCGCTTATAATCGTCTGCCCCTCCGACGAATAGAATACTTTCGTCCGGGGATTTCCTATTTTTCGGTCAGTCTCTTCAAAGGCCCGTCGGACATTAACCAATCGGCATGATGTAGCATAAGGGCGGTCAGAGGTGGTCGGCCGGCTGAACCGGGCGGGGTGTGTTCGATTGGAAAAATTTTCGAGCCGGGCCGGGGGTCGAGCCTGGGCAGCGTTTGCACGAATTTTCAATTACCGACGGAAAAAATGATCGAGCTCCGTCTTGCACAAATATTCGATAATATTTTCATTGTAGCCCCGGCCCCGCGGGAAAACGGAAGATCGTTTCGCGTTTAATTAATTCCGCGTTACGTATCGACTTCCGGACCGACAACCCCGAAGCCGGGGAACATCGTGCGTGGAACCTGTACCGCGGAAAAATCGCCGCGGAATAATCGGCGACTACCCAGCCGACTCGCTTACAGCCGATCGTTGTTTACGCGATCGTCGACCAGAGGCGACACAATACGCGCGCGCGCTAGCGACTGCTCAAGAATCTCGCGCGGATGAAGCGGAGAGTAAGCGGCCGGGAGAGAGAGTAGAGAATCGTGTTTTACCAGCAAACACTCGTTCGCACGTATCGTACGTTTGCGTGGCTCTCCCTCCGATTTCCAGCGTTCTCTTTCTCTCCGCTCTTCGTCCTCGCTTTTTTTCGCTCTCTTTCTCTCCCTCTCCCTCTCTCTCTCTCTCTCTCTCTCTGGCTCTCTGTCTAGCAGCACACCGTTCCGGTTCGACCACGTGTGTTACTCGTACGATCTCGCGTATACGACGAAGAGTGGCCAGCCTTTCATTTCCCACCCCACCTGGAAAGCGGCCGTCGACCAATCGGACCTCACCCCGCGTAAAAACATTGAACTGCGTGCTGGGCGGGCTGAGGGGTGCGAGCAGCCGCGTCACGGATGGTCGGGGGTGCCGGACGAAAAAGAGAGAAAAAAAAATCGTTCAAAATTAAAACAGTGAAGCAGACAAATAATCTGATTTCCGCGTATATTATTAACGGGGATACGAGGCCGTCGCTGGCCAGCCGCGAAAGTATTGGCCCACGGCAGCGGCGCAACCCCTACAGCGCCGGGATCCCTTGATCGAACCCCAGACACCCCTCGGCTGAACACCTTATTATGTATATTTGCGATGGGATCTGATAATTTGGATGGCCGCGCGCACCCGGGTTTTCTGCCGCTCGACGACCCGGGGAAGCCTCTGGCGTGGACACACGATTGAGATGGGTCGCGTAGGTCGTAAAGTTTCGCGGACCCGTGCGTGGGAAAACCGTTCGTCCTGTTTTATAGCGAGTTTCGGAGGACTATGGGAGGATCGGATGCTCCGTGGTTCGCAGTGTTACGATTGTTGATGATTTTCGTGATTTTTAGAGCAAGCGGCTGGGAGGGAAATGTCGCTGACCCTTGGGCGACTCTGCTCGGGGGTGTTTTGAATTTTGGTATCGAAATGGAGTTGTGTTCGTCGACGCTTTAGCCGGCGAACCAGTAGCTAGTAATTTATTGAACGAAGTAAATGTTGAAGATTTTGTTTTAACTGAAGTTTCTTACATTTTTGAGATCTGAACTGGATTTTGTGCAGTGAATGCATTGGTGAACAAATTTAGACTTGGACAAACGATTTCGGTAGATATGTTTGGGCTGTCCAAATGTTAATGGAACTTATAGCTTTATTGTTTGAACAAACAAATTTTCTTGTGCAACTACATTTCCCATTGAAAAACAGAGAATTTAAAAAAAAATTTTAATTTTTTCGACCTCTGGTTTCCGAGATATCTCAAAAATACCCCAACTTTGAGGGCTGTTTTCACCCCTTCAAAGTGGATGGTTGCCGATGAAAAAACACGTGTCAAATACTTTTCAAAAAACTATAAGCTCCCATAAGTTACCTCAAAATCGGATTTTCGTATCTGAATATCTTCTCGTGTAAGAATTAAGAATTACTATACTGTCGTATCCGATCAACCCCTTGCCCTACCATGTTCTTTGCGACAAAAGTTACTGCAACATGTTCATCGTTAAAAATGTGACAGAAGAGAACGGACAATTTATATTTGTTATGTTGCTACGTGTACTTCAATGCTTAAATATTTATTACAAGAGAATAAAATTTAATTTCCTCGAAAAAGAAAGGCACAATATTTATATTTGCTAGAATTTGAAAATCTTCATCACGAGTCAGACTCGTTATAATATGGCAAGGGGTTAACAGGTTAAGTACTTGACATTACTACAGTACTTGAACCAATTTAACTCTCATCCTCAGACCGCAGTCTTCAAAATTCGCACCAATTTCTCCATCGTGTCCTAAAATTAAAGATAACCGGAAGTGACAGTTACGGAACCAAGCGAAGTTAAATGAATTTCCGTGCGAAATTTTCGAATCATCGCGGGTACAGCATGATTCCCGGTGGCCGGCGAGTAGAATGAAAAAGGAGGATCGGAGTCGGGTGTTCACAGGACAGGAACAATGCAAACGGAGCGAGGTGGCGGCGATTCTCAGAAAATAATTCACGTCGGGGAAAAAGAGAGAAAAGGAGAGAGAGAAAGAGAGATTAGAGAGAGCGAGAGAGTGGCTATCAAAAAGTCACGCGTCTCTATTCACGCGGTGTGGGCGGCCACGACGGCGATTTTTCGAAATATAAATTCCGGGTCCGCGTTACGCACACCATTTGCCCGTCGGCGTCTCCTGAAACAACCGGCGCTCTGCGGTGCCGACCGGTTTTTTTTCGCATTATAAATTCTCTGCTTCGGACAGCAGCCAGCCTGTGCAACCCCCGCTGAATCTCTTCGACCCTTGCGCGTCATCCTCGCCGACGCTCTTGCGAGCGACACTCGCGTACACAAGCGCAATCGATACGCTTATTCTCGATGGATTACTGCACGGTCGTTGCAAATGGACTCTTGAAAACGAGACTGTTCACCGCATCCAACGCGGCGATTCCGTTTGCACAATTTTCAAAGCTTGGACATTTGTCTGGAACCCCGTCTAACATATATTTCGTTCGTTGCATTCGCAGTTAGACGGATTCTTGACGTTTCTCTTGATATTCCGTATTTGGAGCGTCATTTCCGATCGTTTTTCTATCGTCATTCTTTTTAATGTTATTTTGTTACATATATCTGCTAGTTTCGTACTTATGTGTTGATATGCAAAAATGGCCATTTTTGTTCAACAATATTTTGTTTCATCGAGTGGGACAGTATTTTTCGTGTTGATGAAAATAGTTCTTCTTCTTGATAATATACTTTTTCGCCACTTTATTCACTGTCATTTTGTTACATATATTAGCTGGTTTCGTACCGATGGGCTGATACGCAAAGTTTGCCATTTTTGCTCAGAAATGTTTGTTTCGTCGAGTGATATAGCCTTTTTCGTGTTGATGAATATAGTTCCCTTTCTTGACCATACACTTTTTCGCTACTTTATTCACTGTCATTTTGTTACATATATTTGTTAGTTTCCTACTGATGTGTTGATACGCAAAGTTTGCCATTTTTGCTCAGCAACGTTCTATTTCATCGAGTGGGATAGTACTTTTCGTGTTGATGCAGTCAGTCCTTTTCCATGAGAATACATTTGTTCGTCACTTTTTACCGTCATTTTGTTACACTTCTTTCCCACTTTTTCTCAGCGTCATACTGTTTCAGTAACAATAAATGAAATAGTTGTTCAGTTTTCCTTGAAGCAAATCATTTTAACTACTACATAATTCTTTCATAATGTTGGGGCAATATTCTACTATTTCACAACACAAGATAGTTGTTCAGTTATCTTTAAAGCAAATCATTGCATCTAGAAAATTCTTGTCGTACAATTCTTGGACAACATTGTACTGTTTCACTACGGAACTTAGCTGATCAGTCATCTTTAAACTAATTCGTTCTATTTAGTTCATGCATGTTTGACCATGTTTGGGCAACATCGCATTATTTTACAACGCAAGATAGTTGTTCTGTTGTCTTTAGAGCAAATCTTTCCATCTAGAACATACTAGTTCGACAATGTTTGAACAACACCATATTATTTCACATCGCCAGATAATTGTCCATTTATATTAAAAATGTTTGGGCAGCACCGTATTATTTCACAAAGCCAGATAATTGTTCAGTTGTCTTCAAAGCAATTCGTTCCATCTAGTGCATACTTGTTTGACAATGTTTGGACAAATTGTACTGTTTCACTACAAAAGTTAGTAGCTCAGATACATTTATAGCAATACGTTCCACCTAGTTCGCGTTTGTTTGACGATGTTTGGCCAATGTCGTACTGTTTCACAACGCAAAACAGTTGCTCGGTTATCTTCACACCAATTCGTTGCATCTAGATCATACTTATTTGACAATGTTTGTACAACATCGTATTGCTTCATTACTAAACATAATAATTGTTCAGTTATCTTCACAGCAATTCGTTCCATCTATTACATGCTTGTACGACAATGTTTGACCAACATCGTACTGCCTCTGAAGACTATGACGCACCTACCGACAAAGAGACCATACTCTTTACCATACACGCATACCCACGATCTCCAACAGCATCTAAACGTTCGAGTACGACGACAAACGCCACGAATTCCGTGATTAAAAATGAAAGGTATCCCCGTTCGAGGTAACCGAGTATCAGATGTTTGACGAGAGCGTGAATCGAAATTTCATCAATGGGCAATGTCGAAAACGCGTCGCACCGATTTAGATTTCCGTCGATGGTCGTGTGCCGAACCGGTTCGTAGGAGGAGGGTGTCCGTGTCTCTCGGTGCCCGTGGACGCGAAGTTAATTTCTACATCCTTAATCGAGTTCGATCGCGTCTAAATAGAGAGTCGCGGCGTGGGTATGTGGAGGGTTCGGTTCCGGGGCTCCGGAAAATCCGGGTCAAATGTGTAAACAGGCGTAACAGACAATACAGAACGCGACAGATACGAATACGGAGTCGTAGCCCCGAATCGAATCGTTACTCGAACGAACACCGCAAGCACGACGCCGGACAAATACCTTCGTCGAGGTCCTTCAGGAATCTCTGGAGTTTCGGGCCGGGTAGCGGTGGAATCCTTCGATACTCTAATTGGTGCATTCACGCTGGTGTTGGCCCTGTATTCCGGTTGCAATCTGTATGTACCAATTCGATTTTCGTCGTCCGTCCCCCCTCCTCGCTCCTCTCCCCACCAGACACCGTTCATGTATCCGTAAACGTCCGGGGCCCCGTGTCTCCACGGAACCAATTTGAATTATGCCGATAATCATGTACGTATCTTCAGGATCGAAATTCTTCGTCGGTCCAGTCACGGTAATTAAAGTTGAAATTGCTTTTCAATCGCGCCCGGAATTTCCGTGGAGCAACGAAAGAGCTCTCTCTCGCTCACTCTCTCTTTCTCTCTCTCTCTCTCTCTCTCTCTCTCTCTCCCCCTCCCCTCAGCACGGCTGAAACATCCGTATCACCGGTGCTAATGCATTTTTCTGCACTTCGACCCCGGTGCGCACACAAGAGAGTGGAGGGGACACGGAAAATTAACTCTTCAAAGAGACCGATTTGCGAATTATCTCGCGTTCCCTGTTGGCCGAGCCGTTTGTCCAGCACACGCGAGATGCGTGTCTAAGTCCGTTAGGTACTTCGGTGAACGGAGAAGTTGATGAGTTTCCGATTTGATACCGATTCCACGGGCCCGGGGAATTAAAAGAATCGCTTTTATTTCTCCGTGTAATTCCCCCCGAGGGGTTTTCATGCGGTCGAGGGGGACGACGAGGAAATGAGAGAATACGGCCGAATAAAATGATTTGTACGGCTGACAATTGAGCAGATTATGAGCGATTCGAGCTGAATGGATTACCCATCGCGGAATAGAGCCGGGCTAGACCCGAATGTGTGGTCTTGAGATCAACAGCGAGGCTAGCGAAGCGAGGACATTTTGTCTGTTTGAATATTTCGGATTAGCGTTCGTTTTCGAAGGTTTTAATCGCACCTGAGGAATCCTAATCGTGACGGAACATTGTCCGGCGCTGACGCAATCCACTTCAGTGATACCTTGCATTCCTGGCTCGAAATAGACGCTTCACTCTAGATTTCGGAAGCTCTAAACTTGAAAGCGTAACACGGCTTTCTTACGATTCTCGGATGAACGTATTTTAATTGGAAATAAAAAGCTAGTCGAGAACTCGGGCAAGTTAGTTTCCAGGCAGCTTACACATCTAGTTGGAAATCGATTCGTAGTCGCAAAACATTAGACTACTAGACATAACATAATTTTAAACTAATCCTAATAGAATTCAAGCAAACCCTGAGCTGAACCTAATCCAATCCTATCAGACTTTGCAAGCCTATTTCAGAGGCAACCAGTAGTCGTAATGCTACCTAGATCTGTACCCTAAACTTTTAGGCTTGACCAAAATCGAGGAACTTATTCAAAATCGTGGAATTTGATTTAAAGGGAAAGGCGTCTAATCACTGAAGATATTTAACAATAAAATTCTAAAATTATTCTCGTTGGACTCCAATGGCCCCATAAATTCATCCCCATAGCTCCAAAGGATGTCCACAACGTTACGAGCCACTGTAGAGATCCTTCATTCATTAAATCTTGTCTTAAAAAAGAAAAAGTTTTACACAATGTTAACGTCTAACAAAAACGTTCTCACATCATTTTCATTGCACCCTATCCACCAACTAATTCTTCTGCAAAGATACTAGAATCATCAATGACCCCATAAATTCATCCCCATAGCTCCAAAGGATGTCTACAACGTTACGAGCCACTCTAAAGATCCTCCATTCATTAAATCTTATCTGAAGAAAGAAAAAGTTCTACTCAACGTTACCATCTAATAACAACGTTCTCAAATAAATTTCATTGCAACTTATTCACCAACTGATTCACCTACGAATGCACCAGAGCCACCGACAGCCCTACAGATGCATCCCCACACTTCTGAACGATGTTAGAAACATGCAACCCCTCCCAGACAATTTAACTTCCCATTCTTCGCGATCAGGTCAGTTTCAAAATGAAAAATCCTAGACAACGTTAATCTCTCGCAAAGCCCACTAAATCCTCGAACCACAAAGTCTCAATCAGCCACTTCCATCTCCAAGAAATCAAAAAATCGCGATCAGCCTAATCGATCCACCTCCGCGTCTCCCCCAGACGGAACTGCGACAAACCCGTCGCGAGTCTCAGCAAAAATTCCAATTCCTCCGTAATCGAGACCGTTCGCGACGTGCCTGATTCCCGCGACGTAGCATCTCGATGACGATCGTCATTCAGAAACGAGCCCTCGTTGTATCCGTTCCGTTGATCGACTAAATTCAAACCGATCATCTTTGTGCGCGACGGCGTCGCTCGCGACTCGTTTGTACCCCACGAAGGGAAAGCGAGACAACTGTAGTATCCGAGCATTCTTCCCGCTTCCTTCCCGGAGGGTAGGTATATCGAGCACCAGTCACCACGCATAATCTGCGTGCTCATTATTACTAGGACTGCAAGGGGACGAGCATGCATGTCCCTATACCCACGTTCATTATGGAGACGATATGGAGCATTGTTTGCAGAATGAGAGGGTGAGCGCCACGACGACCCTCCTCGTCGTCTCTGACCCCCTCCAACCCTCTCTTCGATCTCACCCTTTCTCTCTCTCTCTCTCCTTCTCTCTCTCTCTCTCTCTCTCTCTCTCTCTCTCTTTGCTCTCTCTCCTCTTTCTCTCTTCTCGGTGACGGCTCCCTTAATGCGATACCCAACCTCCATACACTTTTTCTCCTCTCCCCCCCGCCCTTCCATAGGTCTCTTTCGCGTGTCTCGCTGACGAGCCTCGAGCATTCTTCTTCTGGTGCACTCGCGCTTCCTGAGCACCGTTCTGCGGCGACACGCGTACAACTAAACTACTTATCTCTCGGATCGAGCCGCGCGTTTTTTTTTCCACTTTTTTTTCTTCTGTCTTCCTTTCTTCCTCCGATCCTTTTTTTCTCACTCTCTCTCTATCTCTCCTATCTCTACCTATCCTCTTTTTGTTCGCTCGCATTCGTGCCGCCGCCGCCGCCGGAAAGATTTCCATGCCACGTCCAATCGTCTCCTGTAAAATCCCCCGACCCCCGGTGGACGACACCGGGCGGGCTCCGGCGTGTCAACGACGACAAAAGCCTCGCAAATTGCTCGTAGTAATTAGAACACGTGCGCGGATACTTACTCCGGGATGATGGCATCGCCGCGAGAATCCGATCGCTATCGAAACCCTACCCATCCGACACCGCTCTCTGAATATTCCCGCGTCGCATCCAGGTGGACGGAATTGGTTCCCCGTGAGTGATCCGCGGAGATGCGTGCCACCGTGAGTGATCATGCGGGTTTTAAGATCCGACGAGTGTTTTGCTTTTTTTTCGCTCCCCAGGGCACATTGTTCCGACGATTTTATTATATTTCGTGGGGTGGTCGAGAGAGGTTTAAAATTAAACTGTTGTTTGGTTAACCAAACAATAGAAATATATATATATATTGTCATGGGTTAGGGGTATCTTCAATAAACACGAGTCACATGAAATACTGATAAACCTTTATTAAATAGAGGAGGAGTACTTTGCGTCTGTCCTCAACAGCGTTAGTCAACGGACTCTCTCATGTCTCATGTATCGTCGTCACCAAGACGACGCGGCAACGAACAACATTTTACGCGATGTCTCGATATCGTAAAATACAGATACTCGTAACAATATATTTTAGGAGTACATCCTTGTCTGACAATGCTTGGGCAATGTACTACTGTTTCACTATAAGTGTTAGTAGTTCAGTCATTTTTAAAGCAATTCGTTCGTACCTTCAATATTTAGCGATTTTGTGGCAATATTTGACAAATCTTTGAAGTCGTGCCCCGGCCAAACTATTAGAGCTATCGACATGATTCAAAAACGAAAATCTTCCCCAAACCTTCCTCTATAAGAAGAGCCCTTATTTTCTATGCTAGCGTTTCAGGGGACTGCAGGACGCTTCATTTTATCAACCCCAATTTTTCCCATTTTCACCATTGATCGCCCCGACATTTCAAAGTCGCGCCACGGCTGCAATTCGATTCCGATCGATCTAAAATTTGGCATACACTCTCACCGAGCGTCTAGAAACGTGTAATCAAAATTACAAAAGAATCGGAGACCTAAAGATTTTTCGCGATTTATAGAAGGGGGTTACCTTCAATATTTAGCGATTTTGTGGCAATATTTGACAAATCTTTGAAGTCGTGCCCCGGCCAAACTATTAGAGCTATCGACATGATTCAAAAACGAAAATCTTCCCCAAACCTTCCTCTATAAGAAGAGCCCTTATTTTCTATGCTAGCGTTTCCGGGGACTGCAGGACGCTTCATTTTATCAACCCCAATTTTTCCCATTTTCGCCATTGATCGCCCCGACATTTCAAAGTCGCGCCACGGCTGCAATTCGATTCCGATCGATCTAAAATTTGGCATACACTC
>CM052088.1:6516470-6533251 GCA_028453745.1 Agapostemon virescens
TCACCGAGCGTCTAGAAACGTGTAACCAAAATTACAAAAGAATCGGAGACCTAAGATTTTTCCCCAATTTTTTGCGATTTATAGAAGGGGCTTACCTTCAATATTTAGCAATATTTGGCAATATTTGGCAAATCTTTGAAGTCGTGCCCCGGCCATACTATTAGAGTTATCGACATGGTTCAAACGCTTAAATCTTCCCCAAACCTTCCTCTTGAACACGTTAAGCGCCACGCCGAATTTCTGTGCCTTTCCGTTTTAGCCACGGTTAGCCGTCAGGCGAGCCGCTCGCCGATAGACGAATCAATGTATAAACAGTCGGGTAACGTAACGCGCACCGCAATAGCAGAATGAAAAATCTGTCGCCGGTCCGTAGGGACCAACGAGGCCTGAACGGAAAGTCCAGCGCCGGTCCCTAGGGACCGGCGTAGCGCTTAACGCGTTTAAGCAATTCGTTCCATCTAGAACATACTTGTTCGACAATGTTTGGGCAACATCATATTATTTCACAACGCCAGATAATTATCCTGTTGTCTTCGAACCAATTCGTTCCATCTAGAACATACTTGTCTGACAATGATTGAGCAACATCGTACTGTTTCGCTACAAAAGATAGTTGTTCAGTTATTTTTAGAGCAATACGTTGTATCTGGTTCGTGTTTGTTTGACAATGTTTTGACAACGTTGTACTACTCCACAACGTAAGACAGTTGTTCAGTCATCTTTAAAGCAACTCGTTCCATCTAGAACATACTTGTTTGACAGTGTTTGAGCAACACCGTAGTCGACGCACAAAAGACGCCTCTCGACAGATCGTGAACATAGTTCGACCATCCTAACCGATGTTCCCAACGCCATCGCTACTAGTGCAAGCATAGTTTAAAGATCATCGTCGAGCCGGTAGAGAGGGTCCGGACACCTAGGTGATTGCAATTGACGCGTCCTGCTAATTTCAGCCGGGAATTTCGGGGCCGAATGGCCTACGAGTTTGCAGTCAGTCGGTGTCGCGATGGCGAGTGGCTGCTAGCGACAATAATGAACGGCCGGCGACTGTATCGCCTCGCAATCTGCACATACTTAACGGAGGAAAATGCATATTCATAACCGGCGCGACGCGGCGTGTGCGCGCACCTCCGCCACGCACGGAATTCGCTTTCCTCTTTCTCCGTTTGCCAGCGCTAAACGTAACGCGGAAAACCGACCAGCTTAACGCCCGACGATCCGTCCACACGCGTCCAAGAGCTAGGAATAATAACGAGGGCTCCGCGTATCTCCTATCCGGATCGATACCGCAATATTTTCCATTGTCAATTCCCCGCAGACAGAATTGCGAAGCGGTGGAGAAATTAGAATTTTTAATCTTAATTGTCTTCGTCACAGTTCGACAAAGCGGAATCGTCTGGCGACTCGGCGAGACACTCGCAGGAAGCACTATCTCCCTTTCTCGGAGCCCTATCTTTCTTACAAAATTTTTCTTGGTGAAATTGTGGAAGGAAAAATAATGCTCCGTTAGTGGAAATATATTCTTGTTTATGGGACTGTAAGATAAACATTTTTGACAATTCTCTTTTGTTAAAAAGCAGCTGTGTTTTTGAGTGGCGTGGCTCTTTATTGAGAATCCTCTAAATGGATTTTTGAAACAAGTCATAATCGAATTGCGAATTTTTATGCAATATCGATGATATTATCAAAGTGGTTTCTTGTAATAAGTTGTAACTAGACTGCGAATTTCTATGCATTATCTGTAGTACTTTGAAAGTGGTTTCTTGCAATAATTTGCAATTAGACTGCGAATTTTTATATAGTATCAATCAATTGAAAATAATATTGAGATAAGTGATTCCTCTAAAGTTTCAGCTGTTTTATATTTCACCTGTCAATTTTTAATATAAATACCTAACATCTGCAATATAGTGATACAAATTAGAGTTATCATACTGTATATAGTTGCGACAGTACCATAATTTAAACGACGTTTACCAATAATTAAAAGTCAAATTCAAAAAGAATAATTCTCCAGTACATCATAATAAATAATTCTTTCATACAAAACTAGTATAAAGCTGTATGCTATTTCTGCGACACCAGCTACTTCTCGTTTCCCCATGAAACTATAGCCTAACCAAATTCCCGAAGATTTAACGCAATCTAAAAATGGTTGAAAACGCACAGCGCCTACAACGAAGACGATCTTGCACAGTCGATGATATCGGCGACGATATCGTTGTCTCGCGTTCGTCGCTTAAATTAAAATGGTTCGCGGTTAATTATTCCGTGGACAATGGTGGCCTCTCAAGAAAATGGTCCGGGCAGAGCCTCGATTTCCGTTTTTCCATCTTGTATCTGGGACGGCGGATGAATTCGAGTCGCTTTCGCGGCGAATAAAAGGAGAACCCGTTGGATCGAAAACAGCGCGGCGTGCTTGTAAATACTTTCGGTTAATTTATTAATACGAGCCGAGTTATGAAATGCAATTTGCAATACGACATCGAGTTGAGATCGACGTCAAAGGAGAAAGCAAAAAGGAATCCCGGACAAAGAGAGAGAGAGAGAACCGGCGAGGGAACAGCGGGAGGCAGGAGACAAAGTATTGAAGGAACCCTCGGGGCGCCTTTCGCGAATTATTCGCGAAAGAGGGGCACACGCGGCGACAATAAAAACACGCCGTTCATTTCCATACGTCGCTGAAGTCTTTGCCGCTCATCGGTACACGAGTGTGCAATCAAGCAGCGCAATTATCAGGGCCTTTGTTCATGAATAATTACAAACAAGAGAACTGCGAGGCGCGGCTCTACCTCTTTCCGAACTCCTCTTTCGCTCCTATTTACCAGTCTCTCTCTCGCACTCTCTCTTTCTCTCTCTGATTCTGTCTCCCTTTCTCTTAGTCTCTCTCTCAGGGATCCACAGAAGGGTTACTCGTCGCAGAAGGGGCTGATGAACCCAGGGGCAACCGTTTGGAATCGAGTAACGCCACCCTTTTGAATTTTGGCACTTCTGTGCGGTGACTCTCGCTGCGAATCTCTCAGAAGAAATTTCCCGCTGGTGAAATCGAATTTATTTATTTGCTTTTTCACTAACAAACTGCTGCCGTTACCTCGTACAAAAAGCGCCTTTACCGAGAGAATTACTACAGAGAAATACGCCGATGCACGTTCGTAGCATTTGACAGTTCGACGAATATTTTTATTGTAATGGACAAAAGAAGTTTCTTTCCTTCGAAAATCTTCTTGCAAAGTTACAGTGTAATCGTAAATCTTATCGTCCTCCGTTTATCAACATTTAAGAACAAGTTTATGATCACCAGAATAAGTCGTAGCAGGATCTGTTCGTTGTAAGTAGAAACAGTCTGTCATAGACAGACACATTCACCCATAAAATCTCATTACTTAATAGAAACTCTCTAAACTGTATAAACCTTTTCTTAAGTATAAATGTTAGTTAATAATCAGACGCATTCACCAACAAATTATTTCTTCAGCAAAATTATTGGATAATAAACAGACACTTTCACTAATAAATTCTTCCCCGAGTTAAGAGAGTGACTAAGAGGCAGACGCTTTCGTCAATAAATTTTTTCCTCGGTAGTTAGCAGTAGACAGATACTATCGTCATTACATTATTTCCCGAGTTGACGTAACGGATGATACACAGACACAGATTTCTGACTGAAGTTCTTCGTTGAGTAGAAACAGTGTGTACCAGACGGACGCATTGATAATTAAATTAATTCCTCAGTAGCAGTAGCAACAAACATCCACATTTGCCGACAAGCTTTTCCTTAAGTAGTTGAATAATTTATTGAGAAATCCTCGCCTATCGATCTTCGAATAAACAATTAGAAAATCGCCAGCAACGTGATCGCGTCAACGTCACGTTGTCGTTCACTTTGCAGTTCGCCCAAAATTTTCCCGAAATTCAGTTTCCTTCAACAATCGATTGAACGGATAAAAATCGAAGCGCAGAAGTACACGTCGAACAGACATATTTGTTCGATGAAAAGCTTCGCGTTCGGCGAATTTTTTAGCATTTCGTGAATGGAATATTAGAGAGCGCAGCGGAGGGCCGTGAAGCAAAGTGAATTCAGTGAAAATTGTACGCTCGATAGTACGTTTAACCCAGTGACTCGACGGCGTCGGGACGCAGGAAGAAAGGAGCGTCGCGACGCTAGAAATAGGCGGGCGAGCTTTCGCTCTCGACGGTGAAGGCGCCGTCCCAATAAGAAAACGTGAAACTTGGCGGCCAAGTTCAAGTCGCTGCCATTCAGTCGCGGATGTCTGACACTCTTGAAAGTGTGATCCCGATTTGCATTGCGTGCCTCTACCAGCGCGAGAATTTCTCCGGACTCTCTGCTGTCTCCGTTTTATTTCCAGGATAAAAAGTAATTTAATTAGTTCGATCGACGGTTCTCTTTTTCTTCTCGCCATCGCGAAATAACTTTCACGACCTCTGAACCTTCTCGACGCCTATCAATCCTGCACACGAGCCTCCGAAATAGTCGCTGCGAAAGAATTCTCCGAAGACGCTGCATTCCTCTCAGCAGAAAACGTTTTGGGAAAATTAATCGTCCGGTAACGAGACACGGGTAAATATTTGTTAAGCGAACGCATATAAAGTTTGCAGCTGATATTTCTCGAAAAAATATTTTGAGCTGCATTTTATGCATTGTACTGTCTCCTTTGCGAAAGATTAATTTCGCAGCCCCGCGAAATAATGTTAACGTTTAAGACAGCAGAGAAGTAAATTTAATAACTTTAATAAAAATTTTATGTAATCGGTAATTCATGCAGTTTTGTAAATTATTTGAATAAGTTTACTGTTCCGCAATGCCCTACTGATTCGTGTCGCAGATACGTAAAATCTGCAGCTTGACAATTCATTAAAACGTTGCAACTCAGTTTGTACACAATTTCGTCTACGCGTTACCATTCACAATTTCGCTCCCGGTGACATAAATTGTTTCGGAAATATTTAACTTCAAAGACTTCTTTCCAAAAGTGTACTGAAATCAAGGTGGAAAATGGTCGCGTGTGCGATTATCAAATACGCTTCACAGGAACATCCTCGAAATGAATTTCAGAAGTTGTTTAATACGTTCGATGTAAATTCGGCAGGAACTCTGCTTCCATTTCGCTCGATCGAGGATCGCGGTGAAAAGAAACGCGGCACTCGGTCCCGGCCGTATCGTAACTTTAAATCACGCTATTTTGCAACTCGTTTCATAACAAGCATCAATTATTTCCGGCACAAAACGGTGACAAGTAGAGTTCCAAACGAGTGGTCTCGCAGCGAGAATCCGGCTGTCCCGCCATTACCACGGTTTTTCGTTCGCTGATCCTCGACGCGTTTTACTTTGCCGCGGCCTCTTCGTGTCGTTATCTTCCGCATCCGGGCGAGTTGCATGACGGATCAGCTCTCGGTCCTCGAAAACAATTTACACCGATCTCTCGTATTCTTCTTTCCTCTTTTTTTTTTTTTTTATTATTTTCCTTTTTCGTTTTTATCGCGGTCGAAACAACGGTGTCCCTTTTTCGAACGGTCGAGCGAACAGGAACACGCGCGCCACAGGGAGGCGCGCACAGACACACGCACACGAAGCGTTCTGCACGAGATTTCTTGAACAATCCGCACGTAAATTCCCGCGCATATTTAATCGACCGCCGCGAGTGTGGAACTCCGATAAAAATACGTGTAACGTCGCCGCTTTTGTGAACGGCGACCCTTTCCCATACCCTTTGACGCCCCCGCGCAAGCCGTGCACCGTTCTTCGGCTAGGCGGCGTTCAACCCCCATTTTTAAATGAGTAACTGCGGTGCCATGCGAAAATCAGTTGGACGTAAAACAAAACGGCCAGACTGACCAAACTTACTCGACGGGGGATGAATGGTGTACGAGGCGAGCTGTTATTATTTTTCGCGCCCTTCGAGGGGATCGCGATGAAGATCGATCCCGGCCCCAAGGTCGGCGACGAGACCTAGGGGATGGGCATACCGATGCACGCGTACGCCACCGCCATTTCTCTGCGGGCCGACAAAAACTCGGCCGAACCCGTTCGACGCATGCTGATTTTCATAAATATCCCGCACGACAGGCCAGCCATTTTTTCGCAACCCTTCGTGACCGAGCGACAAGGGATTTCGCGATGCGACGATTTTCTGAATTTAGAAACCAAGAAGCGAACACTTTTTCTACCGGTTGACGCTTTTAACGAAGGATTCTTTGAGTGTACGATCGGAGTTTTAAAGGAGTTTTAATATAAACTAAATGGAGTGTAACGAATATATTAGCATAAAAATTTATTTTTAAACATGGACAAATAATTCTGTCACCCATATATGGGTGATATGGCAGTCAAAGTGTTAAATGGAGTGCAAGTCTGACTTCTGAAGTTTACTAAATTATTTACTACGAATGAATCTTTCGAACCTCGGAAATTAGTAAGTGGAAATAATTCTGGAAATAATTCTCCGCCGTAACAATATTAAAATTAATTTTTAAAGTTCTATTATAGCGATTGATTTTAGTCTAGTATTACTGATGACTACATTTTATGCAATTGTATTAAACAGTGGATCAAAGTGATGAAATTAAAGGCTCGCATGTATTGCACATATTACACGAATTAGTGTAACATTAATAGACTATAAAGAATATTTTTAACTATTTCCGTGAAAGGTTGTTCGTACGAGTTTTAACAGTCCACAGAGAAGAATGTTTGTTTCAACGAATGAACTGAAATATGCTAGCATTAAGGAAAGCTTAGATTATCTCTGGCTGATAAGACTGCAATGTCTGTGATCAGATATCGAAATTCTAAATTACAATTACGACATCCCGCAGAATTCCGCGATGATGTAACTCTTTCTACAAACGTTCGTTCTACGTTCTCCTTTCGACGAGCATTCCCTGCGAGTCCCATCTCGAAAACCTCTCCCACTTATCTTCCGAATTGATTTCCTGTAACTCCTCGTCCCGTCAATCAATTAGCTAATTCCGCATCGGCTTCGCGAATTTTCACGGACGCACACCGGTAAACGCGTTCTCGCGAAAAGTCGCATAAAAACGCGCAGCGTTTCCGTTTCGCGTGTTTCCTCGCGTGCCCTTCGTGCTCTTCGTTCACTTTCGAGAACATGATATTTGCAGTAGACGAAATTTGTATAAGAACATGTAAGAACACCTCTGTTTTCGGTAAGGAATTTTAGGTTCAATTAAGTCGCGATAATTGCTATCACGTCGGGTCCAAAACGTTGCACTCATCCTGTATAAACGCGAGTGGAAATTCGTGACTATTCGAGAGATGTACTCCGCAGTAGTAGGGATGATACTTTGGCAGTTATTCTGGAATTATTCGAGCTGTTAAAAAGACTTTCACAACGTCTCGGACTCGAAAGGGTGGCACTTAACGCGACATTGCTGTAATTTGATAGAATGGCGATTCTACCAGGTTGTTGCCAACAGAATACTCGACGTTTGTTGATAGAAATCATTTCCATTAAAATGGCACTGTTAATTTATTTATTTATAGTTTATCGCAACGTCATCAGCGACTACATGTATTTCAATTAACTATGATATAATTAACATATAATTCGTATAGTGGAAGATGATTAACATTGATATTGGCATGAGCAAGTATAATGAAGAATTTCGAATTTAGTATTACGCACGAATGAATTTAAAACATAAGACATTGACGGTGTATTCGATCAGATTTTTCACAAGTTTCCTCTTAAAGAAAATTCCTATTATAATGAACATTTCCTATTATAGCAGATGCATAAGAGAGGCATTGATATTACCTCGCGAATAAGCAGCGCTCTCATAGAAATTTCGTTTAACGTATAAACAAATAGATAGATAGGTAGATAGATAAATGGATACGTGTAGAGAGGGAGAGAGTGAGAGAGAGAGAGAGAGAGAGAGAAAAGAGAGACAATCTGTGAACGGGGGTGGGAGTAGAAAGGCACCGAAAACGAATCGACGAACACTATTTCGCCTCGGTTCGATTCGGTCCGGTTCGGATCGGTTCGGTCCGGTCGTCCCGCGTATAAATCAGCTATGCTTATCGGTCTTTCATCGAGCCGGAGGTGAACTCATTTCGTTCTCTCTAAATACGAACTTTTTTTCGGGGCAAAAACCTATTTCGATTAAAATGGCGCGCGCGTTTCGCATTTTGCCGGATTATAAAAGGTTGCCCTCGCCGTGTGCCTCTCCCCCCTTCATTCCTCTCTTCTTTCCACCTCTGTTCGAACACGCCGCGTTCTATCCGACCGGTCGCTCGAATTCACCTCCAACCCCCTGTACCACCTTTCGATCTATCTATCTCTATCGCTCTTTCTCTCTCTCTCTCTCTCTCCCTCTCTCTTTTCCTCCTTCTCTCTTTCTCTCTTTTCATCCACCCCCTTCGACTCGCCACTGCAACCCCCATCCCCCATCCCCCGGCAACCCGACGATTCCCTTTTTTCTTTCGTTTCCTTTTTTTTTCGCCCGTGATTTGGCTTCAATCGGATACCGACTATAGCGCGGGCTAGTCCGAACGACGACTCGAAATTTTTGCGCCGCTCCCTTTTCCCGTTCTTCTGGCCGTTCGACGAGCGATCGGTTGTGTTTCGGTGTCGCTCGCATTTTCGGGACCACCTATTGTCTACCCGGTTGACTTCTGGTTGCGTTTTCGGGGATTAGCGAAAGAGAGAGAGAACGAGAGAGAGAGGGAGAGAGAAAGCAACCGATGGAACGGGCGACAATGCGCCAGCGAGGCCTCTGGGGCGCGTTAGGGGTTGTAAGTAGACGATACCGTGATCAGGGGTAGATTCCACTGCAAATTCGAGCCACCGAGACGACCAACTTCGGGTTCGAGCCTGTTCTTCGTCGTAAAATTGGGTAAATTAGTTTTGCAACAGAGGTGTGTGGGGGTTACCTGACTTTTCACCTGAAATGCTTGTTACCGATAACACGAGACAACGTACATCGAAAGCATTTTTCCTTTTATCGAGCTATCATTGCGAAGACTTTCGTGTCGCAGTAATTGCGACGATGAAGTGAACAAATTATTTTATGTTGTACAAAGTGTCATAATAACGGCATCGTGACATGTTGATTTTCAATGTGGCAGCTAATGTAAACCTGTCAATTTATAGCTGTTCCATTAATGTGATCAGCCGCGTCTTAACTGGGTCAGCGCTCAAATTTATGCTAACAATTATTTAACGTGTAACTAGTGGTAATGTAATTATTTCGCTAGATTTATTATTCGAATAAATTCGACTAGATGAAATTAACCCTTTGCCCTACAACAACGAGTCACACTCGTAATCAAGATTTCGAGTTGAATATTTCCTTAATTTTCTTTAATACTTTGACTGCCATGTCACCCATATATGGTTGGCAAGATTATTTGTCCATGTTTAAAAATAAATTTGTACGTTGATATATTCGTTGCATTCAATTTAGTTGTTATCTGAAGAATACAAGAAGGTTAATAGATGACCATATGAAATATATTTAAAGTTTCCCATCGCTGCTTCGTTAAATAAATTAATTTAATTTTATAGAATTTTTAAGGTCGTCAGTTGGGCAGTTAACGTGTTAAACGGAAATAACGTTTTATTTGATTGTTGATCATATACGGTCATCGGAGTATAGCTAGGCACACAGTAACTATTAATTTGCCTTTTCTTTTTGTCGTTCTGCGGAGGACAGAGAAAGTCTATTCACTGTCATTGTAAAATAAGTCGTAGGCCAAGGAGTTAATACTGGAACTACCGAGTAATAAATCCGACCGATGTATATTGCTTTGGTAATAATGATAAAATTGCATCCATTCAATACTCGTATAATTTGTATCGTACTGTCTATTTCAATGAAGAAATTCATTCGAATCTTTCTGGTGAAAATGTTTTTCTAACTTCAATCATTGTAAACGAAGAGATCAGAAACCAGTCATTTTGACTGGTTCGGTGGTTCTAGTGTTAAGGCATGATTTCCTAAGACAACGATTTCCGTAAAAATCAGCGAAAAATACGGCGAATAATTCGTCGTGAAATCCGACTTTCATAAATCCGCAAGAAAATACAGCGCGCGTCAAGAGGTTAATTCTAGGTTGGCCCTCTCTCAAAAAGGACCTCGATCATTCCCTGCCGTGGTCCCATTACACGACGGCGCCTCTATCAATCCGCGAGGACGAAGATTACCCTCGTTACGGAATGCGTAATAATTTACTCTGATTAAAATTCAAATGAACGTCTATCGTTCGAGTAATTATGGCGCCGCTACCACCGCCGCCACCACCACCACCACCACCACCAGAACCACGGTAACTCGCTAAAAATTTCGCGATGCCCCGTCCTACATGTTTCGTCCCGCAGTTTTATTTCGATGCAGCTCGTCCCCGGAATTCTTTTTTTTTTTTCCTACCCCCGCGTTGCAGGCGAGGGTGGTTGTGCGCGAGCGCGCCGGGCTTTTAATTCGTTTTATCTTGTGCATTATAAATCGTAAGTTGTTGCCGTTTTTTTTTGGTCGTCCGCGTCGCGGCCACCGGCCGGTCCGTTGTCGATGTAAAAATCGAACCGGAAATTTCGCTGGCCGGCGAATTTTTGCCGGCGCGGCGCCGTTAGAGTACGCGACGCCTCGCGATAGAGATAATAGAGCGACGTAAATCCAGTTATATTTCCGAATACACGGTGACAGGTCGAACGGCCTCGCCGCTCCTCTCTCTCTCTCTCTCTTCCTCTCTTTCTCTCTGTCTCTCCTCCTTCCCCTTTCGACCTACCCCCCTCGCCGTTTTTGCCACCCACCCCTCGAATCGCCCCATCCGGGGGTATAAAAATTGCGAGCCTCGCTAACGAATCGTGATTCTCGGCCCGGCGGAACCGTTTCTGTCCTTCCGCGAAATTAGGCGGCATTAACGGCCCTACCTGCAATTAATCGCGAGCCCAGTCCTGTCCGCTGATACAAACGAGGACGCGCCTTCGCTGTTTACCTAACGCATCACTCCCGAACCGGTCTCTCGACGGGAAAAATATTACGCGAGAGATCGCGCGCTCCGATTCTTCCGTTCGGTGCTACTCGCTCGCGCGATCGCCGAGCGTTTTTTCGTTTCGCTGATCAGTTTTTCGATGCCCGCGCCTCCGCGATCAAACGGAACGGGAATGGTAAATGTCCTCATTAGCGCGCGATTGTTCGTCTTTTTGCAACGGCTCGACGCCGATGCTCGAAGAATATCCGCTGCGGAACGCTGCCCGGAACGTCATTACCGGTAATTTTATCTTTCGGATTGTTTGGTTGGTAATTGGTTGTTCTCCGACGGAAACGACGAGGTAAGATCCAAACTGAGACTGTCGACGCGTGTGGCAGAGATCGAACAACGAAGTTTGGATTAAATAGATTTTTCTTTGGCGCGTTGGCTATTGGGTTATTTGTAGAGAATTGTTTGGACGCTTTTCTATTGAATTTTTATGTTAACCCTTAGCACTCCTATGGCGCCTCTGAGGAGACTTAAAATTGTCATACTACTATTCAAAACAGCGTCTACATCACTATGTTTGCATTTAAAAAATCGATGAAAGTTGAAAATTCTGCAGGAAAAAAAATTTTTATTCTAAAAAATATTTCGATTTAGGAATTAAAATTGCTTGGAGTGCAAAGGGTTAATATTGTAATTGCAACAAGTCAGACGATGATTCAGAAAGATTTAGAAAGTTGGAGACTAGTCTGTCACATATTTCGTTACCTTAATTTTTAATTCACTTGACAACGTGCTTCGATTCTATGGCATTTCTGTGGGCGCTAGTTTGGCAGTTAAAGTGCTGGCAAAAGTATTCATTAAACTCTTGCAGAATTGTGAAAATTAACGGCCATGATGCCCACGCATGACGGAATTGTTTGTACGGTTTTAAATTAATTTTCACGTTGCTACATTCATTATAACAAATTAGATGGTGATCAGGAAAATACCATACGATTTTTCTTATCAAAATTTTTTTAAATGCAGTTAAAATGATATGTCAGCCTCACGAATTCTAAGGACAAAAAACATATATTTTTAAGGGATTCGTTGATCTATGATTCACTTTTGAAATGTAGAAATAACTGTTACAATTAGATCATTGAACTTCGGATTTGAAATAATTTTTTTCAGCGTTTATGCTAACTATTCAGTCTATATTTCATTCTAATATTGTTAAAGTATACGGTGGCCGTTGACACTCATTTTTTAGCGTTTTAATGAAATTATGAAATGAACGCGTTAATTAATGCATTCAGTAAAATGAACACTTAATACGAAGCTTTCACTGTGTTAATTATTAACGCAGCCTCTGCGAAGTAAATTGCGTCTGGAACTGTAAAAATAACTATCACAGAAAAGGAGATAAACTTTCTGTTGAGAGTAATATTTATATGAATCCATAAAACTTGCTTATGCAGTTTCAACTCCATAAAAATTTGATCACCACGTTACTGAAATATGTAGGAACAGCTAAAATTAATTTTTAGTATGTATTATGATCCTAAAACAATGAGTATAACTCTGTCAGTCTATCAATTAATACGAAATGGACAGCATTTATTCAAATCAGAACTATGACAATAATTATCGATCTAAATATTTTTACTTAAACATATTATCCCAAGTTCAACTAAAAAGTAGTTTCCCTGTAATTTTACAGCAAAGAATATATTTATAGTTCATCCTATTGCATATAAATTTTAAAAGGATCATTTTTAATTTCCACCATATTAAATATTATCTTTTTATGTTTCAATACAAAATTGAACACAACGAACAGAACGAACTATAAATATATTTTTTACTGTAAAAATGCCAGAAAACATTTTTAATTTCCACCATATTAATATTAACGGACCCGCTAAGCAAAATCGTTTGGTTCCTAAGGAGATTACAAGAAAAATATTCAGAATGACTCTGTCGTGAATATTATGGGGTTAAATGATTATTTTTTCGAGATTCGATTGGTTTCAGAGACCGAAGCAATCTATAATACAAGAAGATGGTATAGCGATTCCGATAGGCGATTCGCGCTGAGTCATTCCGCATCATCGTTTCAGTTCTTCTTTCGCATTCATCCACGGACACCTTTCCGTCTCTCATTTCCTCGTTTCAATCAATCTCCGAGTCCAATTTCATTTCTTCCATTATCATCTCGCTACGAAAGTCGATTGAGACGGGACAGCTAAGATCTAATTACCTACCCGGCGAAATAACTGCACGTCCAATCGGTATTTGTGCTTTACTATCCGGGAAACAATATTAGTTTCGCTTTAAATACTCGATCTGCGTACCGTTTATTTTTCTCATCACGGAAATGGCAATCGCTCGGAATTTTCCTCAACTTTCCGACCAATTGATATCGCAAAAAATCTAACTAAAATCTTGTTTAAAAAGCTAGTCACTAAAATATAAAATGGAATATACTTTAGAAAAATTTACTCAGCTTCCATAATTTTTATTAATTTTTTAAGTAGAGCAAATCCTTTCAAAAATTTGTTCTTTACATTTATGAAAACGTATCTACGCTTTTCGAAGACTAGATTGAAGGAGCATTGACTAATCACAAAAATAAAAAGTCCACTCAGAGTTTTTAGTAATTTTTATTATAATATGAAGGCAAAGAAATGGATTTTTTAAATAATTCGTTTCTCCGGGATGTATCTTCACGATATAAATAGTCATAGATTAGTGTCAAGTTAATCGTTAATTTGTACGGTTTTTAATTTTGTTAACCGTTAATTATACAGTTGTTAATCAGCAGTTTATTTAATTTTCTTGAAGCTAGTTCTCAATGCATCCGAACCTTGTGTATCCCAAGCTAGCGACTCCCAGAAGGAGGTATTCAAGGTTATGGTGTTTGTGGTAGGGGTTATGGTCAAAATAGAAGTAGAAGAAGATCGACAAAAAAAATGTCTATGATTGCTTACCTGGTTTGTCGCACAGCCGCGACTTTTGCACGCATTTGCGGTCAGTTGTACGCAGCGAAACGGAAACGTACTCGTTCAGCAAACGTGATTCCAGCAAATGCACTGTTACAAACTGGAGCAACAATTAAAGCACGGCCGTCGTAATTGCTCGGAGGCTTACCGTGTCAAGATCAGGTCAGCGGCAAGACCGCATTAAAATATTAAAACCACCGATCGAGTTCGAACCGTTTAATTACGTGATCGATGGGGCCGCCCCTCGAGTACGATGATCGTTCGAATAAAGATTGCCCCTCGAGTACGCGTCGGATGACGTCGATGCCGATGTACAAAATGGCGTCCGGACATAAGAAACACGCTGCCACACCGATCGGCTCACGGTGTGGTAAAAGGGGTCTGCTGTTATTTTAGGAGAATAGAACGAGTTGCCAGCGAAATGGGTTATTCCAAGCCGTTGATTTTCTCCTGGTAGTAGGAGCGAAACGCGGGGAGAATATCATTATAAAACGCCAAGTCACGAAACCGGCCATTCCGGCGTCCTATTAAAATATTAAAACACCTCGTCCAGCCCCCGGTGAGTCCTGGCGTGGGGTGTGAAAAAAAATAAATCTACCTTGTCATGCACAGCCCCTCTCCGTGACTCTCGTTGTCTCTCCGACGCGGTGTTTCAGGAACAGGTATGAACGGCCCTTGAACACGTTCGACGGATCAACTCGTCCCTACGCCCACAAAATCGTCTCGAATTTTAACCAATTAACACTCGCGCTAAACCCACTCGCTCTTTATCCCTGGACAATTATTATTGTAGCTTTCATTTGCGAAGATACGAATATTTCTGGAGAGTATTTTCATTTCTTTCGAAATTTCGGTAATGGAAATATTTTGAGGTAGCTGTTAATCTTTCACTTCTTTCCAAAGTTCTCAGATATAATTCTGTTTCTATATTGTTGTTGTAGCTTTCGCTTCTGTTCGAATTTGGGAGCTACAAATATCCCTAGATACAGCTTTTTCCAAATTTCTGGGATACAACTATTATTAAACTGTTATTATCTTTTTATTGGATTTTGAAGTTCTGAGTTATAATTATTTTTATATTATTGTTATAACTTTCGTTTCTTTGAAAATTTACGAAATACAAATATCCCTAGATAGTTTCTACAGCTTCCACTTTTATTCACATTTCTGGAATCCCTACGTAATTGTTATAATTTCTGTTCAAAACTCTAAATTGTAACTATATTTATATTGCTGCTGTAGCTTTCGTTTATTTTCAAATTATTGGGATACAAATATTCCTAGATAATTCTTATAGCTTTTTTCCAAATTTCTGGGGTACAACTATTCTTAAACTGTCGTTATCTTTTTATTGGATTTCAAAATTCTGAATTACAACTATTTTTATATTATTCTTATAACTTTCGTTTCTTTGAAAATTTACGAAATACAAATATCCCTAGACAGTTTCTACAGCATCCACTTTTATTCACATTTGTGGCATCCCTAGGTAGTTATAATTTCTGTTGAAAACTCTGAGTTGTAACTACACCTACATTGTTGCTGTAGCTTTCGTTTATTTTCAAATTATTGAGATACAAATTTACCTATGTAGTTCTTGCAGCTTTCACTGTTTTTCAAAATTAGGAAATATAACAATTCATAGATAGTTGCAGGTTCCATTTCTTTAAGAAAATCTGGAATACAGCTGCCCTGAGCTTCTGGTTGCAGGTTTTAATCCTATTTACATCTCTGAGATAGTATAGCTTTTACTTTCAAATTTCTCAGATACAACTTGTTGATTTTACACGTTGCGCTGTTCGATGCGCTCTCGCAACCTCTCACTTCTCAGCAATCTTAACGTCGTCGTATTCTCTGTCGAGGGTTATTTTCGATTTGTTGCTTGTAGCGAGGCACTAATAGTCAATGTTCCTTATTCAGACAGTAATTAGATCCTAGAAAAAAAGTCAGTATAATTACTACACTAATCACAATATTGTCAGAATCTACCAGCATCGAGGATTGAGCAGTGCACTATCATGTAAATACGCAAGTATCAAAGCGCCAAATGTGGTTTAATGAAGTGTCGTATTGGAATTGTCGCTTGTAGCAAGCAGCTAACTGTCACGAACATTCCGTATGCAGACCGTAATTAGATTCGCGTCTAAAGAAACAGTATAATTACAAACTAATCAAAACTTTGTTAGAATGTATTGACGTCGACAGACGTAAGAGTGCAAAGTATCAAAGCGTCAAAAAGGATTTAATGAATCGTCGTATCGGATTTTTCGCAATTATCGAGGTGTTAATGATCAAGCGTGAATATTCTATATCCAGACAGTAATTAGATGGGCGTCTAAAGAATCAGTATAATTGTAAACTAATAAAAATATTGTTATTACGTGCCAACGTCGAAAGACGTAAAAGTTCAAATTATCAAAACGTCAACTATGACTTAATGAATCGTCGTATCGGATCTTTCGAGTTTAGAAAGGTGCCAGTGGCCAAGCATGAATGTTCTATACCCAGATAGTAATTAGATTCGCGTCTAAAGAATCAGTATAATTGCAAACTAATAAAAATATTGTTATTACGTACCAGCGTCGAAAGACGTAAGAGTGCAAAGTATGAAAGTGTCAAAAATGATTTAATGAATCGTCGTATCGAATATGTCGACTTTAGCAAATTGCCAGTGACCAACCATAAACGTCCTATACCCAGAAAGTAATTAGATTGTCCTTTAAAGAATCAGTATAATTGCAAACTAATAAAAATATTATTATTACATACCAGCGTCGAAAGACGTAAGAGTGGAAAGTATGAAAGTGTCAAAAATGATTTAATGAATCGTCGTATCGAAT
>CM052088.1:6533261-6549032 GCA_028453745.1 Agapostemon virescens
CTGTCGAGTTCAGCAAATTGCCAGTGGCCAAGCATGAACGTTCTATATCCAGACAGTAATAAGATTCGCGTCTAAAGAATCAGTATAATTGCAAAATAATAAAAATATTGTTATTACGTACCAACGTCAAGATGTGTAAGAGTGCAAAGTACCAAAGCGTCAAAAATGATTTAATGAATCGTCGTATCGAATCTTTCGAGTTTAGCGAGGCGTTAGTCAAGCATGAATGTTCCGTATCAAGATAGAAATTAGATCTGCGAGAAAAAGAAGAAGCAGTAGCGATCCTCGGCCGATCCATTCATCCGTCGTTAATTACGGTTTTACGATTGCAACCGCGACGAAGAATGCGCGGCGTCGTTCGCAGGAAGAAATAGGAAGGCAGCTCGATTGCATCACCGTCAGCCAGTATATCACTAGCAAAATGAATACATAGTACTGTTGGGAACCGGTCACTCAGGAAGTGGCAAGCGTCCAAGCAAAAAGGAGGATGGAATAAGTCGGCCGAGGTGGTAGTTCGAGGCCGTCACCACTTCTACGCTATTTCGACCTGGCCGGACTTGTCCAGCCGCTCATCAGTCAGAGTCATTACTGGGATAATTAATTACATTTGCCTCCCCCCGCCTCGGCTCTTCAGCCCTCCCAAACCGTCCACATCTCGCCCCTACCTTCGGCCACCCTCGACCCTGATACGAATACTGGACGAATCAATGGAAAAATATAGGGTTAGGGTGTAGGTCGACGATGTTGCTGGGAGGTAGAGACTGGGGATGAGACTGGCGATCTGAGTGCTCATCGATCTGCTTCGTTTCGCAGGGTCCTGGCCATCGCATGTAATCATTGTACGTTGATTCTACAATGAACGATTTTGGGAAGTCGCAAGTACTCCGTTAACAAAAATTATTGCACACCGAGTCATTAACAAAACAACTTTTATCATTTTCTCTGCGATTTCGAACAGTCGCAGTCGTTTTAAATAATTTCTCTCTCATGTTACGTAACAAAATAATTGTTCTAACGTTTTAAAATAATTTAAGCTTAAGTTTAAGTAGTGCGACAATATTACGGGGAGACGCGTCTTTCACGCTTTATTAATTAATAATTTTCTAATAACTTTGTTTCTACCTGACTCGTTATTCCACAGTACATGTGTCTGACTACTACCAACCCATTCTACTCGAGGACGATGGTTCGCGCTGTTGCTATTCAGGAATGAATTTAGTGTCATAAGTGTCTGTGTACTAACCACTGTTTCTACTTGAGAAATAATTACAGTTGCATCTTTGTTTCTTTATTATCCGTTGTTTGCACTAAAGAAAGGGTTTGTTGGTAAATGTGTCTGTTTCTAATCTGTCGATTTTATTCACAAAAAAATTTGTTGGTAAATATTTTTGCGCATTACCCACTGTTTTAACTTAAGAATGAGTTTGTTCGTAAAAGCGTCTGTTTATAACCTATTGACTTTACTCCGGGAAGAATGTATTGATAAAGTTGTTTGCCTTCTGTTCTCTATTTCGACCTAAAAAAGAATTTATTGGTCAAACTGCCTGTCTGTTATCCACTGTTTTAACGTAAAAAAGAATTTATTGGTAAAAGCGTCTGTCTATTATCTACTGTTTCTATACAAGAATGAATTTGTTGGTAAAAGTGTCTGTGCACTGTACACTGCTTCCAGTAAAGAAAGAATATATAGGTAAAAGTGTCCGTCTACAACTGGCCGTTTCTACTCGCGAAACTGGGTACATTGCTTCTCGAACGAATCTGTTTACGTAAAACACAAAGAAAGTTCGAGCCAGTTGATTTCTAAATGAATTTTGAAAATGAAAAGGTGAATTTCAACCGGTTTAAGACAGTTGAGCACGGTTTGCCAAGATTCGACGGCACTTAACGGCACTTGGCGGAACCAAAATTTCGCAAATTCAAATTCAGAACGTGGAGAGCATCGAAACCCTTCGAACTCGAAACGTGCGGTTTCAATTTCGAAACAGAATCATGGTGCTGCGAAACTATTCGTTCCCGAGTCGCAGTAAAATCAGCGAGCAATAACTTCGACTTCCGAGGGGGCTACTCGCGACGATCCGAAGTTGGTCGGAGTCGTTGAAGTCTCGAAGTACAAGAAATACGTTCAAGCCCGCCCTATTTCCCAAGAAGAAAAACGCGAATGCTTCCCGTGGAAACTGGATTTCGTTGAATCGTCTGGCTCTTCGGGCAAGCTAAGGGTAAGAGAGGAGAGGAGATCTCTCGGAGGCTTCCCGTCTCGACGAGAGAAGGCGCGGGGCATGAAGATCTGTTGAAAACTCAACTCCTTCTTTAATTAATTATGCAAATGGCCGCCGGGCACCATGCTTAAACTTTTCGTTCGAGACCTCCGCGCGCCACGGTAGCTCCGGCCACGGCGTTAATTATACACCGAATAATAACAATTATTACAATTACCGTGAGCCGCCCTGCTTGCCCGGCAACCTCCGACCCCGGCGCAAGGAATACATTTACGCTCGGGGCGCGCCTAACCCCCGCCACCCACACACCCTCGCCCCTCCCGCCAACCACCCCCGCAAATCCCCTGTCTGTACACTTTGAGCTGCCAAGTGGCTAGCAATTTACTCGTGACACGTAGTTTCGGCCAGTGACTTCGTTCGGACTTTTCGTAATTGGCGGAATTCAACTGGAAGTGCTCGAAATCGGTTCCTCGGGCTGTATTACCGAGAAATTACCCCCTGCAACATAGTCTTTCGATGCTCGGACGTGACCTTGACTGGTCAACTCATCCTTCGACGAAAGAAGTCTATTCTGCGATAGCAATGTTACGTCGAAGACGAGAAAAAGAACCGAAATCAATTTTTATTTCAGAGATTATTGATAAGGAAAATAGTAATTTGTTGAAATTTTTAAATGTGGGCATGAGGAGATTCTTAAAAGTCAAAATTCTTATTGAGCTGCACGATTCAAATTGGTTTTGAGACTCTCTCGAATATTTCACACACACACACATCCATCTCCAAACTAAGCCAAGCAAATTTACACAAACCTTAATAAATCATATCAAACTTAATGAAACTAAATAAATTACTTTCTTTTCCGAAGTTTCTCACTTCACTCTCTAAGATCCAACACCATCGACTGTTTCACATATAATATGGACTTGCAACTCCTTCATTTCCAAATGAAAATCAACCAAATCTACACAAATCTCAACAAACTCCATCAAATTCAATTTAACTTAATCTAGGCCATGCTTTTCCTAAGTTTCCTCAAACTGGGCATTCCACTCCACAAGATCCAACACCATCGACTATTTCACATACAATACATTCGCAATTCCTCCATCTCCAAACCAAACCAAGCAAACCTACGTAAACCACATCCAACCAACAACATTCTTCCTAAATTCCCGCAATCCAAACACCCTACTCCCCAAGATCCCGACACCCTCCTCAATCTCCCACAAAATTATCCACAAATTTCTCCAAACGAAACCAATCGCATCCGTACTCGAGTATTGTCCACATTAATCCCGAGCGATTCGCCGAGCAACTTGCCGGATAGAATCGCGCGAATAAAAAAAAAAAAAATTGGCATCCTCCATCGTTTCATCGACATCGACAATTGCGACTGGGCGCGACAGAATATTTTGCAAAATTCAATTCGCCCGACGAACGTAACGAAAAAATTCTCTCTATATATATATATATATATATATATATAAAACGCGTCTACGCATATGTACACGTTCGCGTACATAGAGATAAACACATGGGTATGTGAACGAGAGGGAAGAGCAAAAATAATGACCGCCTTCTTTTTAAGTATAATGAAAAAAGCAATTAACGCGTGATAGAGCGGGCCGGCTTCGCTGCGCCGGCCGGTAACGAGGCTAACATCGATTTTTATCGTCGGGCCAGTGTGTGAAATAT
The DNA here is from genome assembly GCA_028453745.1 of Agapostemon virescens. NCBI lineage: Eukaryota > Metazoa > Arthropoda > Insecta > Hymenoptera > Halictidae > Agapostemon > Agapostemon virescens. The sequence continues at coordinate 6,537,173 of CM052088.1, forward strand.
TCAAAAATTAGTGGCTCTGTTTCTCTCTGTCGGCGGCTGTCTGGCCCGGCTGCGGTTCGCGATGCAGTTCGGACGAATTAGCCCCGGCTAATTTACGGAAATGTACTCGCCGCGGGACGCCGGCGTCGAATCGGATCGACAAGGACGTAAGAATAAAACGCATGACGTTTTTCGCTGTTAATGCGAGCCTGTATGCGCGCCGGGCTCTCGCGTTCTTACGCAATGCGTTCCGGACGCAAATAAAAATAAGCAGCAAAGCCGCTCCGGAGCCCGGTTAACTGCTTCGATACTGTTTTATGTGTTATGTCATCGGCGCTCGCTCAAGGGTCAGCAGGCGCTCGTAATGCGAAATTATGTTCACGCAATGCCGCGATTAGGATCTCTCTAGCGTCCGCACAATCGACGCCGGGGAACCGAAGGTTCCAGGGAAACGCGTTACCAACCGCGCTTCTCGTATTCCGCGAAATCTTTTAATAATTCCACGATAGACAATTTGCAATAAGACTATTTGCATATTTATCGATGTACGTTTAACAGATATTGCATTTAACGTTAGAACTGCTAAACGAGTCATTTCGACTGATCCTTTTCTTTCGCAATTATTGAAATTATAAAAATGTTTTCGTCAGACATTTTCGAATGTACTTTTTTAACGCTGGAATTACCGAAACAGTCAAAATGACTGGTTCCTGATTTTTTCGTTTGTAATTACTGAAGTTATAAAAAGATTTTCACCAGAATCCATTTTTACCGAAACTTAAATGCGTTACGTTTTAATCGTCCATCAAAATCGACACAAACTTTCTAGAGAATCGTAATACTTTTGTGAGAAATTTTTCTATGCAGTGGGAAATTGGGAATCCATTTTTCCCGAAGAATACTGTGAATTGAAACATTTGTGCTTTAATTGTGAGCTTTCTTACGAAGACACTTCAAAAATTGACGCGCCATTTTATGTTACCGTTTCACGCATCGAAAATGTCGAACGGAGTAAAGTTGATTGTACTGCTTTCATTCTTACTTCGATAACGTGATTAAAGGATATAGTTTGCCAACAATTTTTACGTCGATATAATGATACAGATTCGATCTTCAAATTTATTTAACACTAATTCGCGAAAACTTCAAATTGCAGCATTTTCGACTGCAAACGAGTCCTCGGTTTTTAACCTGCGATGTCATGCAGGATCATTCTACAAGAAAATGGACGACGGTCTGCGAAAGCAGTGGTTTCAAGCTTTCGAAGACCGTGCCTGTAATATTTTTTCGCTGGAAATTGTCAAAGTTCAAGTATTAACTAATTCTCGAAAATTACAGATACTGTTCGGATACTTTATGGATCCCCTCGCGTTATCTAACGATACTAAACGCGCGCATTGCGAAAGAATGTTTTAGCACGGGCTAATATAAATGTGTATAATGTGTAATATGCCATTTTGTCCGGCAATCATATTCGCTTTAGCTGCCGCTCTGAAAAGGCTCGTGCGAATTTATGGTTTTGCAGTGCGAGCGGTCAGAAAACGGGCGCCGGTGAAAGGCGAATATTGCGAGACTCTAATTTGTTCGAACTAAAATAAGTAAGTTATTAAACGGTGGGTATCGCGATCTCTTCATTGTGCTCGTTTTGCCCGCGTCTCGCTTTGCTGACAAATCGCGGCCGAAGGAAAGAAATAAATTATTCACGCGCGAGGAGGATACGAATAAGGAGTGCAATTATCGAGGTTAATTGGAATGCGGGTTGCTACCAAGTGATACCTTTATTTTTCAGCGTGTCAGTGAACGATTCGATGGAATTGTTGCAGTTCGGTTATTATGCTGAGTAGATAATGTAATCACGATTTGCTGCTATTACAATTTTTATTGAAATCGCTTTTTAGATTGTCTAACTCTTTCGCCACTGCGGGCATAATAAAAATACGTTCTTTCGAAACCAATGATTCAACTCGACTTTCAACTAGTTAAAAGTATAGTGATACATCAGACGACAATATTTGATATTTGCTATGTTTGAACGCGCAGATTCTGAAAGTATCTCGTCAGTTTGGAAACTAACCCTTTGCACTCCAAGCAATTTTAATTCCCAATTCGAGACATTTTTTGTCCTAGAATAATTTCATTACACGTGGCTCATTTCCGTTCGTGCATATCCAATTTGTTTTTCAAAAATACATTTTTTTAAAATGATTTTTAAAATACAAATATCGAAATGTGAAAATTATTTTGAATAACAGGCTGACAATTTACAGTGTCGCCTCAGAGGAGCCTTTGGAGTGCTACGGGTTAAATTGTTTAAGATCGAAGAGTGTGTGCGATTTATTAAAATTCCTGTCATTACGTTAAGTGAACTAGAAGTTTAATGAAACTTGTATATTTAGAGAACAAATTAAATTTCCTCGAATTTTCTATTGCCAAATTAGTTTCAATATCGAAGATTAAAATGCATAAGTGTCTGCCAGGGTATTTAAAGTTTAGGGGAATTCAACTTTGAACTTTGAACTTGTTAGAGGTTCGGTGATACAATTTTACATATTTCTTTTATTCATAGCAAATCTCGTGCGAGGGATTTATTTAATTTGTTTTATATCTGTTTTATATCGGGGAATTTGTGCAATTTATTAAGATTCCTGAAAATACATTTACTAAACTACAGATTTAATGCTACTTCTATATTTACAGAACGAACTGAATTTGCTTGATCCCGGATTGCCAAATTAGTGGTGACGATAACCAGTCATGGTTAGTTATCACTTTGCCGACAAGACGACTATTAATAGAATTTTCAATAATTGCGCAGCAACGCAATATGGCGCAGAAGTCTACTTGGCATTGTAATCTCAAACGCAATAATTAGGTGGTACTTGGGATGACATTCTGGTTCACAATAAAAATTGTCATTACTGTTAATGAATCCACTAAAAAGTTTTCGAGCATGTCTACTTACCGCTTTACTCAATAATCTTCAATAATTGCGCTGCAACAAACTGAGGCTCAGAGATCTCCTTTCGCATTCTAATTTCAAATGCAATAATTAGGTGGTACTTGGGATGACATTCTGGTTCACAATAAAAATTGTCATTACTGTTAATGGATCCATTAAAGACTTTTCGGACATGTCTACTTATCGCTTTACTCAATAATTATTAAGAATTGTGCTGCAACAAACTGAGGCTCAGAGATCTCCTTTTGCATTCTAATTTCAAATGCAATAATTAGATAATTCTCTGCATGACTTGTTGTTGCACAATAAAAATTATCATTAATGTTCAAGCACCCTTTAACACATTAACTGCCACGTCACCCATGTATGGGTGACAGAATTGTTTGTCCATGTTTAAAAATAAATTTGTTCGTTAATATATTCGTTACCCTCAATTTAGTTGATATGTGGAGAATATAAAAAGGTTCAAAGGATAACTTTGTGTCATGCGTTCAAGATTTTTAATCGTTGCTTCATTGTATAAATTACTTTGACTTTGTAGAATTTTTGAGGTTGTTGGTTCGCCAGTTAAAGTGTTAAAAGATCTTCAGCCATGCAGCACATAATTAAAAAGTAGTAAAATAATTGTCGTTCGGCAATGTGCGAAGTTTCTTCGACAATTTTCAAAACGGTCGAGGACAGGCATTTCCATCTGCGCCGTTTCGACTTGTTCAATTAAAAACGTCTTCGGCGAGAGCACGAGTAAAACGAAAGCGACGCACACCCACGCATTTGCGAAACGATGAAATTCAACGTGCGGCAGTCCTGCGGCAATAGGAAGCAGTGATTAAACGCAACAAGTAAAATTCGATCCTCTATGAGGCGAGCAGTACGGCTAATTGGAGCGTAGTAAATAAATTATGTTCACTTGTAATGCGGTAGGATTATGTGGCGCGCAGTGTCGACTGATTACGGTTATTTTCGCGCTCGCGTAGATAACAGAAAGCGAGAGCCCCGCCACAAGGTGTGTAATGTTACGCCATGGCGGCCGATCTTCCGGCCAATTATATTTTAGCTCATTACGTCACACCGGGTTATTTTCAATGATTTTTTCTCCATTGCCAACGAAACCACGGACTGATTATAATCAGTTAATTGTTACAGTTAATATCATAGATAATTATCTATCGCGCGAAACGCACTTCCTGGAATATGCCCTCGAAAATGGCGACTCTCTGAGCTGCATTCCAACTAAAAAATTTGTCTAATTCAACTTTATCAAAATATACGTCTCTAAAGACGTGACGACTTCCAGTCGTGAAAATACACAAGTTAATAATGTATAAATATTCGTACGATCGATTCCGAAATAATTTAAATGCATTTTTCCCGAAGAAATTTGCTTGATTGACTTCAAATTTTGTGATAATTTTTAGCATCAATTTTTATATTGATTTTATTTAATTTTTTGTTATGTGAAAAGTGGAAAAATATCTTGGAAATCGAGATGTTTCCAATTTTTGAAATGACGTATATCTATCCTGTATTTAATATTAGATGAGTTATTCAATTGCATAATAGGGTCAGTCTAATCGGAATAACTGGTATAGCCATCGCTCATCGTCAGCAAGACAATGCTTTCCGAGAAGATCTTCATTCGAAGCTGCGTAATTCCTGCAATTTTTATGGTTCTGGTCTGGAAGAACTACATGATCTTCTTCAAATAGCGATTAACACGTATGCGGAAGATTATTCCAGAAAAGTCAGCTGATATCTTTTCCAAAAATTCCAAAACAACAAAATGAAGTACACGCTCGTATCGGCAGGCTAAATTCTTTCGTACGAATAAAGTATTCGACAAAACGAATGAGCCTTGTTCAAGGAAGCATAACTCTTACAATTTTAACGATTCGCTGTACTTCAAAAGACAGCGAACATGCGCGCAATGGATGTAAAACGGGACTCCGATGTTTATCAACCAAATGAACCAAGAAAAGCTCGAAAAGTGGCAGGCGTGGATCAGAATGTTCTACACACTTCGGCGACGAAATAAAAGGCCCAACTTGTTCCATGCAAATGAAGGATTTTTTTTCCGAAACGAATCTGGTTTAAGGAAGCGTGACTCTTGCGATTTTAACGATCCCACTATGTGCTCCTTGAAATGGCGAACACGTGCGCGAATGATAGTTGCGAAACGGGATTCCGACGTTTCGAAGACAAATGAAAGAAGAAGCATTTACGAAAAACGCAAGTGTCAAGCACCGTGTTCTGCATAATTCAGTTATAAAATAGAAAAAGGTTAGAAGTGTAAGCGCGCGTAAATCAAACAAGCGAGTGGCAACGACGGCATCAGTTCCAGGAAGTTTTATTTATTCTAGGAACGGGCCTGCTTCGATTACACGGGAGATTACGATCGGCCCGGTTGCGTGGACGTAATTACTCGTAACGAATGTAACTAGGAACATCGCATTAACGCCTCCTCCCGATTCGTATCGTTCTCAGATCTTACAATTTTACGTACCGACACTGTAAACTGACCGCACTTATCTGCTATAGACTATCGCCCGGCAACGCAGGATGTGTGTGTTTGGTCGCTCCGGGTTGCAGGCGGTTTCTCCTCGGAATTCATTAATAATATTAGAATAATTCCTCTAATGCCCGCGGAATTAGCGGAATGAAATTTTTTGGAACGAGACTTTCTAATTCTGTTATGGAATGCAAGAAGTCGTTTCATCCGGAATCAATTCGCCGGTGTTGATCTTGCTGGTCTTGCGGAAACGAACTTTTACTTGAAACAATGTTAGAAATTGCCGCGAAAACTTGCGCAGATCAAACTTTCATTCTATTGCCACCTTTCGCAAGTTTTGTGCTTCGTTCTAGAATTTTCGCTATTTTTATACAATTTATTGTTCTGTATTTTTGTATATATTCTGGAGATTGAAAGGTCTTGTCGAACTTTAATTCTATAATTGTATTAGTTTAACCTAACTGGTCAAACTGACGATGAAGATTTTAAAGGAATTGTTACAAATATAAATATTGTTACGGCGGTTGTCCATATGGAGTCGTCATAATGAAGAATTACTTCATGGTGAACAATACTTAAGGGGAACTTTAGAGCGCCTAAAAAATAATGATTTTTAGAAATTTTTTTTCTCAATAACTACAAAGCGAATCATTCTCAAACTTTCATGATATTATGTTCTATATTTAAACAAAACAAAAAATTTTCTATTTTAATGATTAATGCATTAATAAAGTGTATTGTTGTGCCAATAGACAATCGAGAGAACTTGAAGTTTGCCTATCAAGCAAACTGGACATCAAATTGATCAGATTTATCCAAATCGTACTTTTGTTGTAAGTAGTTATTAATTTGTACAAACATATTTATTGAATAAACAAGGTGCAGCGCAGGTATATTCTTCAGCGAATGAAGAACGTAAAATCAAATTTTATTCTGTTGTAAACAATGTTTAAGTCTTGAAGTAAATGCAGCAGTATGAAAGATAAGAATTTTCACTTCTGTCCTGTAACATTTTTTAATAACTTCGGTTACAAATTTCGAAAGAAAAGTATAAAATTTCTGAAATGAAATTGAAGTTGATTAAATGCGTGCTTAATGTAGTCGGATTGTAGTCGGATAGAGATTTTTCTCTTTTGTTTCGGTAAAAAAAAAGAAAAAAACGTGACTGTAACGCGAGTAATAATAATTCGTCAGCGAACGATTCAAAAAACTTCACGTCGTATTTGTATTTTATGGAGGCTCGCGAAAATTAATACGGATGGCAGGACAGATAATTAATTAGCAAAAAAAGGAGGGAAATTTGTTACGAGTCGGTCGAATATATTTTTCAACTTCTTTTATTGAATTAATATAATTTCAGATCTCCCCGCTGCTCCTCCCGCCGTATTAATTAATATCGGACAAACTTCATTAATGCTTTGCAAATATAAAGGTGAATAAACATTAAACATAAAAATCGAACGGATAAAAATATATGCCGCGGGAAGCTTCACGGTAATAGCCAGACTGCGGATGTTCCTGCATTTGTACCATTCACAAGCATAAAGAATGAAATAAAATAAACATCCAAATATACTTTAACAACAGTTTATGTGTTTTTTGCCGGTGTCCGGACTATAAAAGTGTTACACAAATCGAAAAAGATTTTGCGCCACTCATGAATTCGCAATTTAATGTCGCTTGCAGAAAAATTAGCTGCCCGGATGAAAATGTTTTTTTTTTTGCTTTTTTTTCGTTCCATCCCTTGGGAAAAATCGAGAATAAATTATCTGATATGAGAAAATATGTACAGTGCCTGTCAGTGTGCTTGAAGCACATTTGTTTTTATTATACACGGTGTCCAATAGATAGTTTTCGATAGACGGAATTTAGGAAATTCTTTCGATACCGCGACATTTTTCGAAACTGCTTTTTTTTCAAGACACTTTTAGCATTTTGTATTTTGTTTTTTCTTCTCCTATATTTTTTTTTTAAGCGTACGAATGCGAGGAATTTTTTTATTTCTTTCAATATTAGCTCTGACCAACGCAAAGGGAAATTGACTGCAATAATTATCGCGGAAAAATTGATAAAATCTGAATGATTTCTCATGATTGTTGCGTGTGCCGTCTCTGTGCGACACTGTTTGCTCATCTTTTACGTTCCGATAATTGACAGACTGATTTTTCACTTAATTATTTTATTCGTATATACGCTGTATAAATGATGCACGAAGGAAAAGAATATTGGAAGAGCTTATAGGTAGATGAACGCCCATAAAAAAGAGAAATGACTTCACGTTTTATGTATTTATTGAGTTTAAACAGCGCGACGTTCGCTGACAAAAAAAATATAACTGCGACGGAGAATTAACAAATTTCACTTGTAATAAAACATAATGTTAATAGAGATTATGAGTTACAAATTCGTTCCAGTTGCTATAAAATCGCTTGCGAAGAATTCGTTTCTCGCGATAAAGAAGGGAAGCATTGTTATTCAATAGTGGCATAGCTAAACTGCATCTGTGCATCAGCATTATTACAAACCAGGCACACGAATTCTGCATTCTCACCCGATTAAAAGAAGCTCTAATTATGCCTAATCACAGTTTCCTAAAAGCCATTCACCGCAATTTTGTTTCGCCGCAATTATCTTCAGTATGGTTCTAAAATCCAACTGAAGTTCCTTCCCCAACGAAATAGCCGAAACATAGTTTCACATTTTGGGGATCGCCTTGCGTTCTACAGCGCATAATTACAAAAATAATTAATGAAGATAAGAGAGCGAGGCGTTTTTCTAAATGAGAACGAAGAAAGCAGGATAGTATGAAAACCGCTCACGAGGCGCACGGAAGTTGTGAAAATGCAAACGAAAGCCTGTAATTAATTTACCGAGGACCTTAATACTCGAAGATCCTAATCCTAATAAATCTAAACGTCTCCGAAACAAAATGAAATTTTTTCATTTAAAGGAGAATATAAATACCGTAAAATTATATTTAAAATGCAAATTTTCAAGCGAAGCAAGATAAAATAAATAAAATCATTTTTATAATTATATTCATCATTCATCTACAGTTACTTTCTCGAATCGGTTCCTAATGTGGTAAGATCGCAGAGATATAATTATTCAACAATTCCTAACAAATTAATGTAAAGATTTGTGGAAATGCAGCCGGGACCGTCTAACGCAACATTCGAAAATTTTCTGCTACTCATGTATGATTAATAGGATTAATATAGTATACTGAGATTGCAAAGATCCAGGTCTGACGACTGACTCAATAAATTTATTTGTTTTATTATTCGAAACACGTTTAAAACTTTGGATTCTTACACAGTAATGTGTGCTAGTCGTTCCTAGTGCTTCGTAGACATATTGTTAATTAACCCCTGACACTCCAATGGCGCCCTTGAGGCCACACTAAAAATTGCCATAGTTTTATACAAAACAACTTTTACACCACTGTGTTTGCATTTTTAAAATCGGTAAGAGTCGAAGCGTTGTTCGCGCGAATTATATTTATAAACTTTGTATAGATGAGAGGAGATGAATCATGTAGAATGGAATTACTCCAGGTCGAAGAATATCTCGATTTTGGAATTGAATATTACTGAAGGAACAAATAGTTAAAAAGTAGCCCCTCATGTTAGACAACGTTACTCCGATTATTTAGTAAATAGTATTCGAAACATTTATCGATTCGACGTAATGTTATAGCGCAAGGGGATGACAATTTACGAGTTTATTAATGGATACGGTTCCGAGGGCAGGCGTCAAGAAGGACGATCAAGGAATCGGTGTGGGTGCCGGCGATGAAAGCCGAACGATAAAAGGTTTACAGGACACGTCGTATGAATTTTTAAACGAGTCGCCTACCGCCGTGGGTACGTGATTTCGTGCCAAATTTGGTTCCAATCGGTCGGACGACGGGGTTCGCAATCCCGCTTGCAATTTTCTACCCGCTTGCCGGCATTAGCCGCGCGATTGATACCACTGATACAAATTTGTCTCCTTCTGAAAAAATTATGGAACTTGCAAACTCCTGTCGTTCGCTCTCCGAACACGGCTACACGGACCTGCGGTAATCTGACTACTGATATGCAAATTCCCATCGAACCGACCGTGCAAATGTTTCGACCGCTTTCGAACGCCGTCTCTTTCTTACGGGGGGTGGTATCGCGCAACCATAAAACGAAAGACTGCAAACGAAGTATTTAAAAATGATTTCCAGCGAGATATAATTCCGCGCGAATCTTCTTTCGCGTTTGTTCGTACATGTTTAAATTTTTTCTTACCACTGTTCGGCAGAGAACTTGTCAATGAATCGCGGAAGTCTCCGAGGAAAATAGCGTAGAAGTAATTATTATAATTGAAAAATTGAAGAAATAAAAGCGCTAAAGAGAGAAATTTAATTTTGTATGGTACCTACGGTTAGCAATGTTTAATTCGCATAAACATCCGGAGTTTATTTATCAGACTCTCGTACTACACGCGACGTTAATTTCCTTTTATAAATTCACTCTCGAATTCGCAGATGTTCAAGATTCATTTTCAGCCGCGTTGAATAATTATTCCTGTATGACAATTTTCTAAACAATGCTTTCCAATGAATTTCCTTTTCCGAGCAGTGGAAAGACCGCAACGATGATTTATGGTTGCGCGGAAACTCGGGCTCGATCGCGAAAATAAACAAGAAATAGGAATCCGCGCGAAATAGTTAATTATCAATAAAACGACAGCGTCATTAGACGAATGTTTATTAAAATTATATTCCGTTGGCAGTGTCGCACCGAAGCTGCGAACAGGTTTTTAAATTAAATTTAATTATATCACTGGTTGGCGTTAATATTCTACAGACGGGGAACCGATGCAAAATATCATCCAGATAAAGTCATTAAATGGAACTAATATGATTAAAATTTGTTTTCGGAGTGCAAAATAAAAAAAAAAACGACGGAAAAAGATAAAAAAAAAAACAAAAAGAAGGAGAAGAGACAGAGGTACCTCGTGTCAGCCGACGTCCGTGCGAGATTGCAGTTGTAACGCATTGTGCAATATTTTCCGCTGTGACACCGGCATTATCTCGACCTGTTTCATTTACTAATTAGTAACGCGATATCATGAGCGGTTTTTACAGACCTAAATGAGAAAGGAAATGAGCACGGGCACCAAGACCTTTGCCGTGCGTTTTGTTTCGAACGTGCAATTATCGTCGTCCGCCGGAATTTTTCCGACATCCCACAAACATTTCATCGCGCCGACAAACAACCGGCAACCCTCCACCGGCGATCCCTGGGTCATTCTGACCCGGCTCCCGCGTTTGTTCTTTCACGTGATTACGCCCGCGCTGCGCCGCCGGTCGTAATTATTAAAATGATAGAAACATTGTGCCATATTACTTCTTACAAGGGAACCCCGCCGACCGACCCACGCCGAGGCATTACGAAACATTGCACAAGCGTTCATTAGATCTAACAATTTCACCGTATTTCGATCGTGCCCGTCCTTTTTTTTTTAATTTTACAGAGCAATCGATTCTTTTGTACAAACCGACGTTTCTACGCGGGTGCTTATATAAATCGAAAATGGCAGAAGACAGAGAGAAATTAGTGCAGTAAAAATTGTAGTCTATTATTGAGCACACATATCTTTTTGAAAGAATAATTTTTTTAATATAGTCGATGTTTGAGAAAGAGTCGTGCGTGTGTGCGAAGTTGGATGCGTTCGACTGACGAAGATTTCCGATGATCGACAACAAGCGCCGATCAACGGAAGAAGACGACAGTCAATTATTTTTATGAACATTCGAGGCGTCAGTTACGTGTAGCCATTTATGGATTTATGTTATGTTGTGAAGACTACTACATTAACGAAGATTAATTCTTTGCAATTGTACGGCGACTCTTAGGAATCAGCAAAAATTGCCATAATTTAAAACAGCTTTAACTTGATTAAATTTATTCATATTCCACAAATTTCTAAACATGCGTTTGTTGTATAAGAAAGCAGGTTCAATGTAAGAAAAAGTACATAGAATAAAAATGATCTAGGTTAGAAGAAACTTCTCAAGTTTGCCAATAAAATTGAAGAAATTATTGCAGTATTGTATTATTGGACATAAATATTTATGGGGACATCTTTTTGAAAGAATCATTTCCTTAACAAAAATTATTTCTTTGCGCTCGAATAGTGACTCTTAGGTGTCAGTAAAAATATCCATACTACAATCCATAAAACAATTTTCATTTGAATAAATTCGTTCATATTCCATAAATTTCTAAACGCGCGTCTGTTACGTAAAAAAACAGATTCACCGTCAGCTGCACAATCTGAAAAATATTGGAAAAAATAAAAGTCTCTAAGGTTCAAAGAATCATCTCAACGTTGCTAATAAAATTGCTCCGACTGCAGAGGGTTAAATTTAAAAAAGAATG